>JAHIAL010000150.1:0-88355 GCA_021605145.1 Aegilops bicornis | reverse complement strand
GTTGGGAAGGCGATACCTATTTCGCACATAGGTCACTGAATAGCGACCTACCGCATGCTCGTCCTTTGTTTGGGTTGGCCCAACCCGGCTTTTACGTTTAAATTCATGAACTTTCTATCAAATACATGTTTTTATGAAATACGAGAGCAGTTTCTAAATTCATGAAAAAAATACCATAAGATTTTCTGAAATTTATGGACATTTTTTGTATTACAAAAACACAAATTGTTTTTTAACTTATTAAGATTTTATAAATTTATGAACATTGTTTTGAATTCACAAAAAATGGATCCCAAATTTTAATTTATTCACGAACATTTTATGATTTCAGCAACATTTCTTGAAATAATGAACCTTTTTGAATTCGTGAACTGTTTTTGAATGCATGAACCATTTTGTATTGCAAAATTTATTTGTACTTGGTAAAAAATTGTATTCACAACCATTTTTGTATTTGGGTTTTGTTTAAATTTCGTATGTTTTTTTCCAATTCAAGAACATTCTTTTGAAAAATTTTAAAAAAATTGATTCATGACCAGTTGTTGGAATCCCGAACATTTTATCAAATATGATATTTGTGAACAGTTCTTAAATTAGTAGAAAATTGAAATAAAAAACCAACATATAAAAAAATGAAAATGAAAAGAAAAAAGGGGTGCAAAGCCCGCACATGGACTGGCCCAAAATGCACGATTGGTGTCTATTTGCCAACCTATGCGGAAAATAGGTGCTCCCTTGATCATACGGCTCGCAAGGCGGCCGACCAGGACGAGACATTATGTGTCGTGCGATTGCGTCGGTTTGCCGAGCAAACATGTGCGAGTGTTGCTGGACTGACCCATTGCAGTACACAGTGGCAAGAAGCAAAATCGGGAATGTAGCGACTCGGGTCGAGATGGCCACTGCAGCCTCAAGCGCATTGGTTCACTGTAGTGAACCCGACACTATAGATGCCCATTTTTTGCTGCTGTATTTGAATGTTACTGTTGTATATGAATATCAAACCTGTACAAACAAATGTTCCTGATGGATATGAAAAATGTACAACATACATGAAATAAAATAGACATAAAAACATATAATTTAAAAAATAATTTTGCATTATAAAATGTTAAACATGTATAAAAAATGTTACTGATGTATTAAAAATGCATATTGTGTGGGAAAGAATGTTTATTCTGATTAAACAATCACCATATATTTGTAAAATGTTAACCATGTATTAATAAAAGTGTTCAAAACTTGTATTTAAGAAGAAATAAAATGAGAACATGTATTTGAAAAGCTTGAAAACCGAGAAAGAAAAAAGAAAAACGAAGAAAACCGATGCAAAATAAACATAAGAAAATTGAAGAAATAAGTTCAGTCAAAACTTACCAAGAAACAGAAAGAATGGTGAAGAAAAAAAGAAACTGAGAGGAAAAAACAAAGAAAGCCAATGTATAAAGAAGAAAAAAGGATAAACCAATGAAAACTGGTGATAAATATATAATGAAGAAGAAAAATAAAAGCATATAAGAAATAAAAGAGAAGAAAACAAGAAGAAAAATAAGAAAGCCTGACCCTAAATAGTCAAACGCAAGCCCATCTCATCACAAACGGGCCGCTACAAAGGCACCTTAATCAGCCCACACTATAAATGATTAATCGAAGCCGGTGCGAGGCCAGCTCGGTAGTCGTTAACGGCACCCTTCGCGTTCGCGATGCCGCCGCTGGCGAGGGCATCACAGCGAATCCGATATTCCAAGAAGAGAAGGGCACCGCCCCCGCCGCCGCCGGAAAGGGACTGGGCGGAGCTGCACCTGGACCTCATCTCATGCATCCTCCACCGGCTGGACCAGGCCGAGCTCCTGGTCGGCGGCGTGGCGGGCGTGTGCCGCTCCTGGCGCCACGCCGCCCGGGAGGAGCCGGAGCTGTGGCGCCGGATCGACCTGCGCGGCGGCCTCTGGTACGTCCCGCCGTTCCGCCCCAAGATCAGCATTGAGAACATGGTGCGCAAGGCCCTCCGTCTCGGCGCGGAACAGACAGAGGCCTTCCTGAGCGAGGGCGTCGACAACCGCACGCTCCTCCTTCTTGCCGAGAGGTACGAGATTTAATTAGTTATTTCCTGATCCCCCAAACCACCCTTTATCTTAGGGGTTTCCCTGGTTCCATTTGTTATTGTGCTCCGATCGTGCTCGTTGTTTATTTGGTTCAGAAGAAGGTTTTAAATTTTGGACCTCACCAAAAGTATTTTTCTTTGAATGAGATGCTATGCTCATTCATCACTCATAACTTCATAAGTCATACTCTATCTAATGCTACCTTGCAGCGCACCCTCGCTGAAGAGCCTTCATCTCATCACATGCTCGGTCTCTAGACAAGCATTTGCAAAGGCGATCAAGAATTCAAGATGTTACCTCTGCTGGAGGAGCTTGAGATTTCACTACCTTCATATTTTGATACACAAGACATGGTCGAACTAGTCGCCGGAACATGCCTACAGTTGAAGCACTTCAGACTTGTCATGCATGACTATGAAGACAGGCGTACCAGTGCCGGGGTAGCATTTATGGTTGCAAAGATGCACAAGCTACGCTCCTTGCATCTTGTCACCTATAAGCTCGACAATGCAGAGCTAGCAACCATCCTTGATAAGTGCCACGACCTAGAGTACCTTAACATGCGATATTGCAGCCTTGTTGACATGGATGCCATGGATGACAACCTACAAGTGAAGCTTGCCCAGATCAATATGGATAACCATGAGTACTCCAGTGACCGAACCGTTGACTATGAGTACATGATTCGTTGTATTTATTATGACCTCAACAGCGGAGGTGATTGGCTTTCCTACGATTACAACGACGATTCCTATGTTGAATATTGCTACTACATGGGTAGTGGTGATGGTATTGACGATGCCGATCTCGAAGAGTATGAGAAGATCCTCGACATCAAGAGCATGCGTAGGTACCTACGCTAATGAAATAATGTATGTGTTTCTTGAAAGCATCCACACTTGCACAACAATGGCCAACGTTTTGTTGCTTCAGTTTCGCCCTAGATTCCTGCATTATTCATTATTCAACGGTTGATTTCAAATTTTTTAATCATTCACATGAATGTGGGAGATATCAACAATTTTAGCAATATGCTACATCAAAGTTTTTCTTTTTCCTACTCCCTCTGTCCCAAAATATAAGAACATTTTTTACACTAGCATAGTATCGAAAACGTTCTTATATTTTGGGACGGAGAAAGTACTTGTTTACCTTAATATTGCTTGAAACATCACATCCTATTGTTCCTAGCACAAGTAGATTGTGAACTCATGTTTACTTAAAACTCTAAAAGCTGGGAGCTCGCCAGTTCGTAGAGGACCTGCAGGACCGAGCACAATATGTTGAATCGTACTCTCCCGATGCCCTATGAATATGATGTTGGCTGGAGCATGGAGGAGGAAACTTGTGGGTTAACTAGTGGACGAGGAATTTGTGTCTCGATCGAGCGATGACTTACAAAATTGCTAGTCTCATTATTTATCAAACAAACTGTTGCAGTTCTGGTTACTGTTGTTAGTAGGGTGTGGCACCTTTTTCTGTAGCTCATGTACGACGATAGCAAGCTCCTGACCTCTGACGGTACCGTCACCGTGTGTTTGCACGGTTGCGGCGGTAACCGAGCTAGCCGGCGGGAGGAGCATGTGTTGTTCGCCATTGGATGGATTTTGAAAGCAACAACATGTATACAGTAACATCACAATTGTAGAGGAACCCAAACATCAATCTTCACATGGTTCAATCCCATAATATTCAAGGACGGTGTCGCATGTGAGTCTGCCCGTGTGGCCGCCAACCCACATCGCTCTCGTGCACGGAAAGAATGGGATCAGCGAGATTTTGTCAAAAATCTCAAAACTAAAAAAGTTTTATCTTTCAAACAGTTATTCCAATTGATGGTTCATTTTTTTTCATTGGCTTCCTCAGGATGTTATCTTTTTTTTTTGCGAGAAAACTTTCAATCTATTCATCTTCCATCACGGCAGTACAACGAACACTAGAAATAATAAAAATTACATCCAGATCCGTGAAGACCCTTTAGCGGCGACTACAATCAATCGAAGCAGAGCGAAGGCGCTGGCCGTCCATCACCCCCTCCTCGCGGAGTCGGGCACAACTTGTTGTAGTAGACAGTCGGGAAGTCGTCGTGCTAAGGCCCCGTAGGACCAGATTAACTGTTCAATTGATAAATCATTTTAAAATTTTGAATTTGACAATTAACGCCGGGATGTCAAAATGATGCGGGAGATTCTTTAAAACATGCATGTGCTCACTCTATTAGCGGGAAATCCATTGAAGATCATCTACATGGGAGAGCATGATTGTTTATATGTGTGACATCGCCATGGTGGACTCGAATATCTAAAGGAATAAAAACACGTGGGCACATTTGATGCTGTAATTTTATTTTATTTACAGCCTTTCTTTTCCCATTCTTGTCAAAATTAAATACTCCCGTCAATCCGAATTACATCGAAGGGAGTATTAGAAAAAATAGAAGGGCTGGCCCAAGGTGTCTCCACATTATGAAAATATTTTACAGGATTTCTTGCTGAAAAAAATGAACTTTCTTCTGCATTTTTACTCTTTAATGATATCTTAGTCCTTTTTCTGTAAAATCCATGGGTTTTTGGATTTTTTCCTTCTATCCAGCCAATTTTAAAATGTAGTAATATATTTTTGGATCATCCTCACGTTGCTTCCTCCATTTAATAATCATCTTCATGTAATACTCATAAAATTGTAGTGCATATAATATAGAATATGTCTAAGACTCATCTAGATGTGACATAGTTATGTCACATCTAAGAAAATGATTACTGCAGGCAATTTGATTATCCGCTTTGTTTGCTGTCTTCATTGACTTTATGTTGCCTTTGTTTTTTTAGAAACACCTATAATTTTATTCATACTCATAACAATTACAGCTAGTAACTTCTATGACTAAGAATTACAATAAAATCTCTAGGAAACAACTTCTTCATTGTATAAATCTCTGCTAGTGTACCTGGAGCAACGGTGTTGTCACTCTTTCACCGCATACGAACATTACCAATAATAGTTTTTGAAAGCACCTTGACTCGCCGATCCAAAAAGATGGGAAGCCTTTATCCATGAAAGTACTTGGGCCGGGGATGATCCCCTAGAAGTGCAGGCCGTCGGATCACAATATCTTCACCATTATTTCAATGAAATATTTTAACTCCACAAAGAATCGAACCAACAAAAAAAGTTCTACGCACCAACATAAACTCATCAGATCCGAATAATTGGATCCCCGGACAAAAAACTCTCTAATCTCATGGCACCGCCAGAAGAATAAGAGTAAATTTTATTCTCACAAAATACGGTGGTCGCAAGATGATGACAAAGAACATAGGACCGTTGAAGATGTGAGGTCCCCCACCTCTCATCGTGCCAAGATGGCAGCCAGAGGCGAGGGGACCAAAAACTCCGGTGCGGCGGCGGCGGCTGTAGCCCTTGCGAAACCAAGTGTGTCGCTTCTTACGTTGTTGCTGGGTTTGTTGTGTTCGTTTGTTTTGAAAAGGGGACACATCCTGTTTGGTTCCAGCCCACCACAGCTCACCACGTCACCCTCTGTTCGGCCTGGGCTTTTTGAGTTGTGGTTGTTGTTGTCTCTGGCTGGGCTTTGTCCTAGTTGAACAAAACAAAAGGCCTTCACACACTGGATCAGGCATGATGGTAAAAGGCTTCTAAAAGGCATTCTAATAATAAACATGTTCCATAGAAAGGAAGAACAACTGAAAAACCCTGTCAGGGGCAAGTTCTTACCAGGCAAAGGAAGATGGGAGATAGAGGAAGTTCTTACCGGGGTGAGATCCCTTCATACCACTCCTCCCCCACCCTAACCCCCCCCCCCCCCCCCCTCCAAAGAGTATGTGTCGAACACCCCCTCCCCACCCCCGTGCATCAAGACTCCTGCTTTTGACGAATCAAAATGTGTTGATTGTCCTACCTAGTGTTTTTGGGTGTTGTCTGTCATGGCGAAAACAAAACATAAGTGTAATTAGTTTACAAAAAAAGTGTAAGGGATATCAAAAGGGATTCCAAAGACAAGAAAATCATGTCAACTATTGCCGTTTGGTTCAGTCCCTTAGTATGCGAAACTATGTTTGATGAAACAGAGAAAACATATGCTAGACTACCCACCTGTAAAATAAACAACATATGTTGTCAACACTCAAGTTAGACACCTAGGTTTTTGTTTTGCTATCTTCGCTGGAAAAAAAATGGTTTGTGTTCAACATTTTCGTAGCCCATGTATTTCATCTTCATGATTTTTTATGCATTCAAATAAACGAATTAAAACTGTTTGAAACTGGAAATGTCTTAAACTATTATTGCAGGTGATTAAAACAGTTAGCGAGACACCTACATTGGTACAAAAGCATGTTTCTTTGCCAGATGTGTAATATGGTTGAGAGTACTTACTATAGTTTGGTTTGTTTAGGTTGAACATTCTCGATCTCCTGGAGCACTATTTGATTTAGTCTTGGTGGAATAGAACACCGCTGTTTTAGTTATCTGATGCTTCTATTTCAGTTATAACTATGTTGACATTATCTTCTTTAGACTCAACATCTTTAACAAAGCGTTGTCTGTCTTCAACATTGTTGTTGTTGTTGTTGTTGTTGTTGTTGTTGTTGTTGTTGTTGTTATCAGTTTCACTATATTTGACAATGTTGACACTTGAAGGCTCCTGAAAAACGTGTGTTCTTGCACCTGCATCCCCCCAAAAATGAAAAGAAAATGAAAAAAAAAGTATTAGATTTCTACTTTTGCACAAAATATCATGAAATATAAGACATGGACATCCTGTAGTAGCTCCCCTAGAAGAAGAAAATCAAAATTGTGCAAAACAAACATATTAAATTGTTAACAACCTCTTTGAAATTAATCTCTTTGAAGTATAGTAAGTTAAGGAAGGGTTAAGTTGAGTTCAACGCGTTCCCTTGCGTGGGACGCTGTGGACGATCCATAACAAGCTCGTGATTCAAAGCGTTAGCCTTCGATTGCTCGGTAGCGCAATTTTTAAAATGTGTGGTTACTTGCAGCTTTGGTGGCCGCTTAGCTGTCCTCTGGATCTCGACGCCATCAACAACATCATCACTTCCGTCCGTGCATTGGC
Organism: Aegilops bicornis; assembly: GCA_021605145.1. Classification (NCBI taxonomy): domain Eukaryota; kingdom Viridiplantae; phylum Streptophyta; class Magnoliopsida; order Poales; family Poaceae; genus Aegilops; species Aegilops bicornis. The sequence continues at coordinate 81,164 of JAHIAL010000150.1, read as the reverse complement.
CATCTGCTTGGCGCCACCGCTCCCTCCACCACCCCTAGGGCCGGATTAGATCATGTAGTCTGTAGTATGTGGCCTGCCTGCGGCTCGGCCTTGTTGTTATGTGTTGGGCTTGTTGAGCTGTGCCCTCAGCAGAACCTAGTACTTTTAAATCCTTTTCACTTTCTGTCTGTGTGTGTGGGTGTGAACCTGATTGTACTCGTTGGCCGTGGTGGTTTGCTTTATTTATAAAGCGGGGTGAAAGCCTTTTTCGGTTAAGTTGAGTTCAGAAAAAGCAAGAGATGGAGTGGAGCGGGATCTAAGAAAAGAATGGATTCCTTCCCACTTTCCAAAAACTTTCCATTCTTTTAGGACTCATGCTCCTTTTCTCTTTTTATTTCCAACAATTTTGGTTTCGTAAGTTCACAGTCAGAATGGTTATGAGTGCTGCTCGAAAAAAATGGTTAGGACTTGGGAGTTAAACTCGCAAGTAAACTGAACACACTGGCAATGGGAAGGCTTGTTATATGTGCTGACATCTACAATTTTATTTTCATACATTTGAAAAAATGTATATAGAGAAATTTTTTCTCATGTATCCGAAAATGTATACAATGTGTTTGAAAAACGTGATCATGTATTTAGAAACTGTTAATAGAGCATTTGAAAAATGGTATTCAAGTATTTGAAAACAATCATAATCAAGCATTTGAAAAATGTTAAATCTGTATAGAAAAATGTTTCCCATGCATACGGAACATGCATAAAAAATATATAATGTGCATGAAAAAATGTTCACCATTAAAAAAATGTTAATCAAGCATTTGAAAAATATTAAATCTCTATAGAAAAAATGTTTCTCTGTATACAAAAAATTTATATAATGTGTATGAAAAAATGTTGATCGTGTATTTAAAAATGTTAAATATGTATAAAAATGTTTATGATGTATACAAAAATGCATTTTGTACTTTGAAAAAATTCTTATTCTGATTAAAAAATGTTCGCTCTGTATTTGAAAAATGTTGACCATGTATTCATAAAAAAGTGTTCTTAACTTGTATTTAAGAAAAACTGTACATCCAGTATTTGAAAAAACCAGAAAAATGAAAAATGAAGAAAACCGATGAAAAGCAAGAAAAATATATGAAAACAGAACAAAAGAAGAAAGAAAATAAAAAAATCAATGTTTACAAAGAAACAGAAAGAAAGGCAAAGAAAACAAAAAAACTGAGAAAGAAACAAAGAAAACCAACATATAAAGAAGAAGAAAATAAAAAACTAAAGAAAACTGGTGAAAAATAAAAAAAAACATATAATTTTTTAGAGGAAAAGGGCTCAAAGCCCCGGTTCCAATTGGATTGTCAAAAGAAACCAAACAAGGTTCAGTATGTTTACAAGAACGCGGGGGAGAAAACAGCACACGCGCTGCCCCAGCAAAAGCAACAGACCGATCCCACAGGGCCTCTGCCACTACTCTTTAAATGAAATGTAATGCAGTAAACTAAACAAGGGGAGCTGCAACCAAACAGATGAAACTATAGAATCACTCGCTCATAGCCCCTCTTGAGCACTTCTTCAGTCCTAGCCAGGATCCGGCCATAGTAGGAGGCGGGGATCTTGCTATCTGTTCGACTTCCGCACCATGTGCAGCACTTTTCCTTTGACAGGATCCGAGTAACGGACTGCCCAGCTGTCTAAGGTAGCAGCTATCTTCCTCCACAACACCTGCATCCCAGACCAGGGGGTATGATTGAAACACATATCGTTACGATATTTCCATAAAGCCTATAAGGCAGCAGAGTGTAAAAGGCAATCTGTTGGGTGATTTTTATTGAGGGACCACCATTCTAGCATGTCATATACGGACATCCTAGAATGGTTGTTAGAAATGTCCCCAATCACTCTCCATAGCTCTATTGAAACAACACAGCCAAAAAATAAATGTTCCACATTTTCAGGATTACTACAAAAAAGACAGGAAGCATTATCTACTGTTTGTCTTTTCTGCAGATTATCTCTAGTTAATAGCTTGTTATTAGACATGAGCCAAAGAAAAATATGAATGCGAAGAGGAACTTGTTGGAAATATGCCCTAGAGGCAATAATAAATTAGTTATTATTATATTTCCTTGTTCATGATAATCGTTTATTATCCATGCTATAATTGTATTGATAGGAAACTCACATACTTGTGTGGGTACATAGACAACACCATGTCCCTAGTAAGCCTCTAGTTAACTGGCTCGTTAATCAATAGATGGTTACGGTTTCACGACCATGGACATTGGATGTCATTGATAGCGGGATCACATCATTAGGAGAATGATGTGATGGACAAGACCCAATCCTAAGCCTAGCAGATCGTGTAGTTCAGTATGCTAAAGCTTTTCTAATGTCAAGTATCTTTTCCTTAGACCATGAGATTGTGCAACTCCCGGATACCGTAGGAATGCTTTGGGTGTACCAAAGCGTCCTGGCAAGCTGGGTGGCTATAAAAGGTGCATTACAGGTATCTCCGAAAGTGTGCATTGGGTTGTACGAATCGAGACTGGGATTTGTCACTCCGTGTAAGCGGAGAGGTATCTCTGGGCCCACTCGGTAGGACATCATCATAATGTGCACAATGTGACCAAGGGGTTGATCACGGGATGATGTGTTACGGAATGAGTAAAGAGACTTGCCGTGCAGATTGAACAAGGTATCGGGATACCGACGATCGAATCTCGGGCAAGTACAATGCCGCTAGACAAAGGGAATTGTATCACGGGATCGATTGAGTCCTTGACATCGTGGTTTATCCGATGAGATCATCGTGGAACATGTGGGAGCCAACATGGGTATCCAGATCGGCTGTTGGTTATTGACCGGAGAACGTCTCGGTCATATGCATGGTTCCCGAACCCGTGAGGGTCTACACATAAGGTTCGATGGCGACGCTTAGGGTTATAAAGGAAGTTTGTATGTGGTTACCGAATGTTGTTGAGTCCGGATGAGATCGAGCGTCACGAGGAGTTCCGGAATGGTCGGAGGTAAAGATTTATATATAGGAAGTCTTATTTTGGTCGTAGGAAAAGTTTGGCGCATTATCGGTATTGTACCTGGGAGTGCCGAAAGGGGTCCGGGGTCCAACGAGGGGGTCCACCTGCCCTGGGGCACATGGGCTGTGGGGGTGCGCCTTGGCCCATATGGGCCAAGGGCACCAGCCCCAAGAGGCCCATGCGCCAAGGAGACTTAGGGAGGAAGAGTCCAAGGGGAAGGCACCTCCGAGGTGCCTTGGGAGGATGGACTCCTCCCCCTCTTGGCCGCACCCCTTCCTTGGAGGAAGGGGCAAGGCTGCGCCCTCCCCTCTCTTGCACCTATATAGTGGAGGGAGGGAGGAAGCAACACACAAGCCACAGCACCTCCCTCCCTCCGTGACACCCCTCCTCTCCCCGGGTGCTTGGCGAAGCCTGCAGGATGCCACGCTCCTCCACCACCACCCTGCCGTTGTGCTTTGCTGCTGCTGGATGGAGTCTTCCTCAACCTCTCCCTCTCTCCTTGCTGGATCAAGGCATGGGAGGCGTCACCGGGCTGAGCGTGTGTTGAGCAGCGGAGGTGCCGTCCGTTCCGACACTAGGATCATCGGTGATTTGAATCACGGCAATGCGACTCCATCAACCCCGTTCACTTGAGCGCTTCCGCTTAGCGATCTACAAGGGTATGTAGATGCACTCTCCTTCCCTCGTTGTTGGTTTCTCCATAGATAGATCTTGATGACACATAGGAAAATTTTGAATTTCTGCTACGTTCCCCATCAGTGGCATCATGAGCTAGGTCTATTGCGTAGATTCTTTGCACGAGTAGAACAAAAGTAGTTGTGGGCGTTGATTTTGTTCAATATGCTTGCCGTTACTAGTCCAATCTTGTTTCGACGGTATTGTAGGATGAAGCGGCCCGGACCGACCTTACACGTACTCTTACGTGAGACGGAGTTCCACTGACCGACATGCACTTGGTGCATAAGATGGCTAGTGGGTGCAGTCTCTCCCACTTTAGTCGGATCGGATGCGATGAAAAGGGTCCTTATGAAGGGTAAATAGCAATTGACATATCACGTTGCCAGGTTTGGCGTAGGTAAGAAAGCGTTCTTGCTAGAAACCCATAGCAGCCACGTAAAACATGCAAACAACAATTAGAGGACGTCTAACTTGTTTTGCGGGGTATGCTATGTGATGTGATATGGCCAAGAAGAATGTGATGAATGATATGTGATGTATGAGATTGATCATGTTCTTGTAATAGGAATCACGACTTGCATGTCGATGAGTATGACAACCGGCGGTGAGCCATAGGAGTTGTCTTTATTTATTGTATGACCTGCGTGTCATTATACAACGCCATGTAATTACATTACTTTATTGCTAACGGTAGCCATAGTAGTAGAAGTAATAGTTGGCGAGACAACTTCATGAAGACACGATGATGGAGATCATGATGATGGAGATCATGGTGTCATGCCGGTGGCGATGATGATCATGGAGCCCGAAGATGGAGATCAAAAGGAGCAAAATGATATTGGCCATATCATGTCACTATTTGATTGCATGTGATGTTTATCATGTTTATGCATCTTATTTGCTTAGAGCAGCGGTAGTAAATAAGATGATCCCTCATTAAAATTTCAAGAAGGTGTTCCCCTAAGCGTGCACCGTTGCGAAAGTTCGTCGTTTGAAGCACCACGTGATGATCGGGTGTGATAGATTATTACGTTCACATACAGCGGGTGTAAGCCGGTTACACCGAGAACACTTAGGTTAACCAGCGAGCCTAGCATGTCTGAGACATGGCCTCGGAACACAAGAGACCGAAAGGTCGAGCATGAGTCGTATAGTAGATCGATCAACATGAAGATGTTCACCGATGATGACTAGTCCGTCTCACGTGATGATCGGACACGGCCTAGTTGACTCGGATCATGTAATCACTTAGATGACTAGAGGGATGTCTATCACGAGTGGGAGTTCATGAGATGAACTTAATTATCCTGAACATAGTCAAAAGATCTTTGCAAATTATGTCGTAAGCTCGGCGCTTTAGTTCCACTTTGTTTAGATATGTTCCTAGAAAAATATAGTTGAAAGTTGACATTAGCGATTATGCGGACGTTAGAAAGCTTATGTCCTTAATGCACCGCTTCGATTGTGCTGAACCCCAAGCGTCGTTTGTGGATGTTACGAACATCGGACATACACGCGTTTTGATAACTACGTGATAGTTCGGTTAAGCGGTTTAGAGTTGAGGCACCAAAGGCGTTTTTGAAGCGTCGCGGAACATATGAGATGTTTCGAGGGCTGAAATTGGGATTTCAGGCTCGTGCACGTCAAGAGGTATAAGACCTCGGCGATTTTCTTAGCCTGCAAACTAAGGGAGAAAAGCTCAATCATTGAGCTTGTGCTCGAGATTGTCACGAGTGCAACAATCACTTGAATCGAGTGGGAGTTGATCTTCCGGATGAGATAGTGATGTTTCTCCAAAGTCATTGCCACCAAGCTGCTAGAGCTTCGTGATGAACTATAACATGTCGGGGATAGATATGATGATCCTTGAGGTATTCACGATGTTTGACACAGCTGAAAGTAGAAATCAAGAAGGAGCATCAATTGTTGATGGTTGGTGAAACCACTAGTTTCAAGAAGGGCAAGGGCAAGAAGGGACACTTCATGAAACGGCAAATCGATTCTTTGCTCGATTGAAGAAACCCAAGGTTGAACCCAAACCCGAGACTAAGTGCTTACGTAATAAGGGGAACAGCCTTTGGAGCAGAATTACCCTAGATACTTGGTAGATAAGAAGGCTGGCAAGGTCGATAGAAGTATATTGGATATACATTATGTTAATGTGTACTTTACTAGTACTCCTAGTAGCGCCAGGGTATTAGATACCGGTTCGGTTGCTAAGTGTTAGTAACTCGAAACAAAAGCTACGGAATAAACAGAGACTAGCTAAAGGTGAGTTGACGATACGTGTTGGAAGTGTTTACAAGGTTGATATGATCAAGCATCGCACGCTCCCTCTACCATCGAGATTGGTGTTAAACCTAAATAATTGTTATTTGGTGTTTGCGTTGAGCATAGACATGATTGGATTATATACGTCTGTCTGATTATTCATTTAAGGAGAATAATGGTTACTACATTGAATTTGAATAATACCTTCAATGGTCTAGCACCTAAAAGGAATGGTTTATTGAATCTCGATCGTAGTGATACACATTTTCATGCCAAAAGATATAAGATAGTAATGATAGTACCCGCGTACTTGTGGTAATCGCCATATAAGTCATATTGGTATAAAAGCATGAAGAAGCTCCATGTTGATGGATCTTTGGACTCACTTTCGTTTTGAAAAGTTTGAGACATGCAAACCATGTCTATTGGTGTATTATCATGAAGAAACTCCATGCGGATGGATCATTTGGACTCACTTGATTTTGAATCACTTGAGATATGCAAATCATACCACATGGGCAAGATGAGTGAAAAGCCTCGGTTTGATAAGATGGAACAAGGTAGCAACCTGTTGGAAGTAACACATTTTGATGTATGCAGTCCAATGAAGTCTTTGAGGCATGCAAAGTGAATATCGTTATGTTCGACTTCACAGATGATTCGAGTAGATGTTGAGTATATTTACTTGATGAAACACAAAGTCTGAATTATTAAATGGTTCAAGTAATTTCAGAGTGAAGTTAAAGATCATTGTGACAAGAGGATAAAATGTCTATGATATGATCATAGAGATGAGTATCTGAGTTCTGAGCTTTGTACGCATAATTAAGACACCATGGAAATTGTTTCACAATTAATACCGCTGGAACACCATAGTGTGATGGTGTGTCCGAACATCATAGTTGCACCCTATTGGATATGGTGCGTACCATGATGTCTCTTATCGAATTACCACTATCGTTCATGGGTTAGGCATTAGAGACAACCGCACTCACTTTAATAGGGCACCACGTAATTCCTTTGAGACGACACCGTTTGAACTATGGTTTGGAGAAACCTAAGTTGTCGTTTCTTAAAGGTTTGGGGCTGCGACGCTTATGTGAAAAAGTTTCGAGTTGATAAGCTCGAACCCAAAGCGGATAAAATGCATCTTCATAGGACACCCAAAGCGGTTGGGTATACCTCCTAATTCAGATCTGAAAGCAATAGGGATTGTTTCTAGAAAGCGGGTCCTTTCTCGAGGAAAAGTTTCTCTCGAAAGAATTGAGTGGGAGGATGGTGGAGACTTGATGAGGTTATTGAACCATCACTTCAACTGGTGTGTAGCAGGAGCACGGGGAAGTTCTGTGGCACCTACATCAATTGAAGTAGAAGCTTATGATAGTGATCATGAAGCTTGAGATCAAGTCACTACCGAACCTCGAGGGGCGACAAGGACGCAGCGTCGCATCGGAGTGGTACGGTGATCCTGTCTTGAATGTCATGTTGCTAGACAACAATGAACCCGCGAGCTATGGAGAAGCAATGGTGGGCCCATATTCCAACAAATGGTTAGAAGCCATGAAATCCGAGATAGGATCCATGTATCATAACAAATCATGGACTTTGGTTGACTTGCCAGTTGATCGGCAAGCCATTGAGATAAATGTATCTTTAAGAAGACGACGGACGTGGACGGTAATGTCACCGTCTATGAAGCTCGACTTGTGGCGAAGAGTTTTCACAAGTTCAAGGAGTTGACTACGATGAGATTTTCTCATCCGTAGCGATGCTTAAGTCCGTCGGAATCATGTTAGCATTAGCTGCATTTATGAAATCTGGCGGATGGATGTCAAAACGAGCTTCCTTACCGGTTTTGTAAGGAAAGGTTGTATGTGATACAATCGAGAAAGTTTTATCGATCCTAAGGATGCTAAAAGGTATCTTTGGCTCGGCGATCCTTCTAAGGACCGGAGTAAGCATCTCGGAGTTGGAATATACGCTTTGATAAAATGATCAAAGATTTTGGGTTTATACAAAGTTTGTGAGAAACTTGTATTTCCAAAGAAGTGAGTGGGAGCACTATAGAATTTCTGATGAGTATATGTCATTGACATATTGATGATCAGAAATGATGAAGAATTTTCTGTAAAGAATATAGGGTTATTTGAAAAGTGTTTTCAAGTGAAAACCTGGATTAAGCTGCTTAAACATTGAGCATCAAGATCTATGAGAACAGATCGAAAGCGCTAAATGATACTTTCAAATGAGCACATACCTTGACATGATCTTGAAGGTGTTCAAGATGGATCGATCAAAGAAGGAGTTCTTGCACGAGATGTAAGGTATGAAGTTAAGACTTAAAGCTCGACCACGGCGAGAAAAGAGAGAAAGGGCGAAGGTCGTCCCCTATGCTTTAGACGTAGGCTCTATAGTATGCTATGCTTTGTGTACCGCACCGGAAGTGTGCCTTGCCATGAGTCGATCCAAGGGGTACAAGAATGATCCAGGAATGGGGATCATTGGACAGCGGTCAAAATTGTCCTTGGAGTAAATAAGGACATGTTTCTCGATTATGGAGGTGATAAAGAGTTCGGCGTAAAGGGTTACGTCGATGCAAGCTTTGACACCTATCCAAATGACTCTGAATAGCAAACCCGGATACGTATAGTGGAGCAACCATTTGGAATAGTTTCAAATGGAGCGTGGAAGCGACATTTATAATATGACCTAGAAATTTGCAAAGCACACACGGATCTGAAAGGTTCGGATCCGTTGACTAAAACCTCTCTCACAAGCAAAACATGATCAAACCCCGTAACTCATTGAGTCTTAATCACATGATGATGTGAACTAGTTTAATGACACTAGTAAACTCTTTGGATGTTGGTCACATGGCGATGTGACCTGTGGAGTGTTAATCACATGGCGATGTGAACTAGATTATTGACTCTAGTGCAAGTGGGAGACTGTTGGAAATATGCCCTAGAGGCAATAATAAATTAGTTATTATTACATTTCCTTGTTCATGATAATCGTTTATTATCCATGCTATAATTGTATTGATAGGAAACTTCGAGATACATGTGTGGGTACATAGACAACACCATGTCCCTAGTAAGCCTCTAGTTAAGCGGCTCGTTAATCAATAGAGCGGTTACGGTTTCACGACCATGGACATTGGATGTCATTGATAACGGGATCACATCATTAGGAGAATGATGTGATGGACAAGACCCAATCCTAAGCCTAGCACAGATCGTGTAGTTCGTATGCTAAAGCTTTTCTAATGTCAAGTATCTTTTCCTTAGACCATGAGATTGTGCAACTCCCGGATACCGTAGGAATGCTTTGGGTGTACCAAACGTCACAACGTAACTGGGTGTCTATAAAGGTGCATTACAGGTATCTCCGAAAGTGTCTGTTGGGTTGGCACGAATCGAGGCGGGATTTGTCACTCCGTGTAAGCAGAGAGGTATCTCTGGGCCCACTCGGTAGGACATCATCATAATGTGCACAATGTGACCAAGGGGTTGATCACGGGATGATGTGTTACGGAACGAGTAAAGAGACTTGCGATAACGAGATTGAACAAGGTATCGGGATACCGACGATCGAATCTCGGGCAAGTACAATGCCGCTAGACAAAGGGAATTGTATACTGGGATCGATTGAGTCCTTGACATCGTGGTTCATCCGATGAGATCATCGTGGAACATGTGGGAGCCAACATGGGTATCCAGATCCGCTGTTGGTTATTGACCGGAGAACGTCTCGGTCATGTACGCATGGTTCCCGAACCCGTGGGTCTACACACTTAAGGTTCGATGACGCTAGGGTTATAAAGGAAGTTTGTATGTGGTTCTTGAATGTTGTTGAGTCCGGATGAGATCCCGGACGTCCACGAGGAGTTCCGGGAATGGTCCGGAGGTAAAGATTTATATATAGGAAGTCTTATTTTGGTCGCATGAGAAAAGTTTCGCGCATTATCGGTATTGTACCGGAGTGCCGAAGGGGTCCGGGGTCCAACGGGGGTCCACCTGCCTGGGGGCCACATGGGCTGGGAAGTGCGCCTTGGCCCATATGGGCCAAGGGCACCAGCCCCAAGAGGCCCATGCGCCAAGGAGACTTGGGGAGGAAGAGTCCAAGGGGAAGGCACCTCAGGGTGCCTTGGGAGGATGGACTCCTCCCCTCTTAGCACTCCCTTCCTTGGAGGAAGGGGCAAGGCTGCGCCCTCCCCCTCTCTTGCACCTATATATAGTGGAGGGAGGGAGGAAGCAACACTGAAGCCTGGCACCTCCTCCCTCCCGTGACACCTCCTCCTCTCCCGAGGTGCTTGGGGAAGCCTGCAGGATTGCCACACGCTCCTCCACCACCACCATGCCGTTGTCTTTGCTTTCTTTGGATGGAGTCTTCCTCAACCTCTCCCTCTCTCCTTGCTAGATCAAGGCATGGGAGACGTCACCGGGCTGAGCGTGTGTTGAACGCGGAGGTGCCGTCAGTTCGACACTAGGATCATCGGTGATTTGAATCACGGCAGTACGACTCCATCAACCCCGTTCACTTGAACGCTTCCGCTTAGCGATCTACAAGGGTATGTAGATGCACTCTCCTTCCCCTCGTTGCTGGTTTCTCCATAGATAGATCTTGGTGACACATAGGAAAATTTTGAATTTCTGCTACGTTCCCCATCAGAACTTTGATATTCGAGATAGATATACTGGTCCCAGGAGAGACCCCTCTAATATTGATAATGTTGTAAAAGCACTTGACAGTGTATATACCTTTAGAGTGAAAATCCCAACAAACAGTGTCTCTCTTGTCCACCAGGACAGTATTTTTAATATCATTGAATAGATCATTCCACTCAGCCAACATATCAAGAGAAAAACATCTCCTAAAAGAGATTTTCAGGTTTGTACCATCCCAGGCCTCACATACAGTGATGCTGATCATTGGCAATACTATACAGATTCCAATATTTAGTGGCTAGGGTGGTATGTCCTATCCAACGGTCTCTCCAAAACCTAATACTTTTACCATCCCCTATTATCCAGGAATAGCCTATGTTTGCAGCTTTAGCAGCCCATAGGATTCCTTTCCAGAAGGGGGAAGCACCAAGATTAGAGCAAGCAAAAATATTAGGATTATGGGTGTTGTACTTGGCATCAATGACTTGTTTCCAAATCTTGCCCTGATCTAAGAAATATCTCTTAAACCAGAAAGCTAATAAACATAAGTTCATATCTGCAATGTTAGGGACACCAAGGCCTTCATGCTGTTTTTGTTGAGCCACACACCCCCAGGAAGCCAGGTGATATTTGTGATGACCCTCATAATTATCCCAGAAGCAGTGAGCCAGCTGAGAATTAATCAACTTAATGGCCCACTTGGGAAATTTGAAAATACCCATCAGGTAACTAGGTATAGTGGCCAAGCAAGTTTTCACTAATGTGAGCCTCTTGCCAGAGGACAGTAGTTTGCCCCTCCATCCAGCTCCTTTTTTAATGATCTTGTCCATAGTAGGCTGTAGCTTACATTTCTTGAGCTTTCTGTGGTGAAGAGGGGCTCCTAAATATTTAATGGGAAAATCACTAATTCTACAACCAAGAATTTGAGCAAATATGTTTGCTTCCTCTCTATCTACATTAATGGGGACCAAGCCACATTTATGAAAGTTAATCGCATCCCAGAAATTTGCTCAAAGCAGGATAATAACCATTTAAGGTTCTTGGCTTGAGCGAGTTATTACTCAGAATAGTAAAGTATCACCAAAGATATTGCATCTTGATGATACCAAATTTGGATTGAAGCTAGGGAGCAGTCCTTCTAGGATGTTATTGCTAGCAGCTTTAGCAAGAATTCTGGTAAAGACGTCAGCTACTAAATTAAACAAAAGAGGGGAATATGGGTCCCCCTGTCTGACTCCTTTACCAGTTAAAAAGTAATTATTGTTGGTATTGTTTATATTAACCCCAACAGAGCCTTTATTGAGTAGAGAAGAAACCTTCTTCGTCCACTTGGGGCTAAATCCTCTCTTGCTCATCATGTCAAGTAGAAAATCTCTGTTGATCATGTCATAAGCTTTCTCATAATCTAGTTTAAATATAAAACCAGATTGTTTACTGGTGAAAAATAAAAAAACATATAACAAAGAAGAAAATTATAAAATTCGTGAAGAAATAAAAAACATAAGAAAAAAGGGAAGAAAACCAAGATCCCATGACAAACGGGCTGCCACAAAGGCACTTTAACCAGCAACTGACTGCCTACGGACTAAAATAAACAGCCATCGGCCACACTATAAACGATCGACCGAAGCCGGTGCGAGGGCAGCTCGGTCGCCCTTCGCGATGGCGATCACGATGCCGCTGCTGGCGAGGGCGTCACACCGAATCCGATATCTCTACTACCTATGCTACCTAAAAGAACAGTAACGTTCTGTTTCCCCTTTTACGTCGCCCCACCTTTCGTCATGCCTCTCCTCGTACGACTCCCCACCCCTCCATCGATGTGTCTCCCTCCCTCCACCGGTTTTCTCCCTCCTGGTTTACCTATTTAACGGTTTTCCAAACTATCTTTGGAATCACAGAAATCATGTATGGAAACCAATCTCTTAATTGGTAATACAAACGCAATTAATACAGACACAATCATTTCCTATAGAAAAAAATACAAACGCAATCAATTCATGTATGGTAACAAATATCTTCTCAATGGCGGTGATCAATCTCCTTTCTTCTTTTAATCAATCTCCTTTTTTCTCCCATCTCTACTATTTACCTTAAAAACGCAAGGTTCCTCTGCCACCTTACGTTGTCCCACCCTTACGTCCATCCCTCTGTGTGCTATCCCCACCTTGATCTGCACCGATTTTCTCCCCCTCATGACTTTCTATTTAAATTGGTTTAGACCTGGCCGAACAAACCAGGGTCAATCTTTGGTAATACAATCAATTCTCATATGGTAATCAATCTCTTATTTGCCAACGCATAATGCAATCAATCAATACTACCTAAAAGAACGATAGCGTTAGTTTCCCTCTTACGCCGCCCCCACCTTTCGTCATGCCTCTCCTCGTACAACTCCCCACCCTCCATCGATTTTTCTCCCTCCCTCCACCGGTTTTCTCCCTCTGGTTTCCCTATTTACGGTTTTCCAATCTATCTTTGGAATCACAGAAATCATGTATGGAAACCAATCTCTTAATTGGTAATACAAACGCAATTAATACAGACACAATCATTTCCTATAGAAAAAATACAAACGCATAATCAATTCATGTATGGTAACAAATATCTTCTCAATGGCGGTGATCAATCTCCTTTCTTCTTTTAATCAATCTCCTTTTTTCTCCCATCTCTACTATTTACCTTAAAAACGCAAGGTTCCTCTGCCACCTTACGTTGTCCCACCCTTACGTCCATCCCTCTGTGTGCTATCCCCACCTTGATCTGCACCGATTTTCTCCCCCTCATGACTTTCTATTTAAATTGGTTTTGATCTGGCCGAACAAACCAGGGTCAATCTTTGTTAATACAATCAATTCTCATATGTTAATCAATCTCTTATTTGCCAACGCATAATGCAATCAATCAATACTACCTAAAAGAACAGTAACGTTCTGTTTCCCCTCTTACGTCGCCCCACCTTTCGTCATGCCTCTCCTCGTACAACTCCCCACCCCTCCATCGATTTTTCTCCCTCCCTCCACTGGTTTTCTCCCTCCTGGTTTCCCTATTTACCGGTTTTCCAATCTATCTTTGGAATCACAGAAATCATGTATGGAAACCAATCTCTTAATTGGTAATACAAACGCAATTAATACAGACACAATCATTTCCTATAGAAAAAAATACAAACGCAATCAATTCATGTATGGTAACAAATATCTTCTCAATGGCGGTGATCAATCTCCTTTCTTCTTTTAATCAATCTCCTTTTTTCTCCCATCTCTACTATTTACCTTAAAAACGCAAGGTTCCTCTGCCACCTTACGTTGTCCCACCCTTACGTCCATCCCTCTGTGTGCTATCCACACCTTGATCTGCACCGATTTTCTCCCCCTCATGACTTTCTATTTAAATTGGTTTTGATCTGGCCGAACAAACCAGGGTCAATCTTTGGTAATACAATCAATTCTCATATGGTAATCAATCTCTTATTTGCCAACGCATAATGCAATCAATCAATACTACCTAAAAGAACAGTAACGTTCCGTTTCCCCTCTTACGTCGCCCCACCTTTCGTCATGCCTCTCCTCGTACAACTCCCCACCCCTCCATCGATTTTTCTCCCTCCCTCCACCGGTTTTCTCCCTCCTGGTTTCCCTATTTACCGGTTTTCCAATCTATCTTTGGAATCACAGAAATCATGTATGGAAACCAATCTCTTAATTGGTAATACAAGCATAATTAATACAGATACAATCATTTCCTATAGAAAAAATACAAACGCAATCAATTCGTAGTATGGTAACAAATATCTTCTCAATGGCGGTGATCAATCTCCTTTCTTCTTTTAATCAATCTCCTTTTTCTCCCATCTCTACTATTTACCTTAAAAACGCAAGGTTCCTCTCTGCCACCCACGTTGTCCCACCCTTACGTCCATCCCTCCGTGCTATCCACACCTTGATCTCGCACCGATTTTCTCCCCTCATGACTTTCTATTTAAATTGGTTTTGATCTGGCCGAACAAACCAGGGTCAATCTTTGGTAATACAATCAATTCTCATATGGTAATCAATCTCTTATTTGCCAACGCATAATGCAATCAATCAATACTACCTAAAAGAACAGTAACGTTCTGTTTCCCCTCTTACGTCGCCCCACCTTTCGTCATGCCTCTCCTCGCATAACTCCCACCCCTCCATCGATTTTTCTCCTCCCTCCACTGGTTTCTCCCTCCTGGTTTCCCTATTTACCGTTTTCCAATCTATCTTTGGAATCACAGAAATCATGTATGGAAACCAATCTCTTAATTGGTAATACAAACGCAATTAATACATACACAATCATTTCCTATAGAAAAAAATACAAACGCAATCAATTCATGTATGGTAACAAATATCTTCTCAATGGCGGTGATCAATCTCCTTTCTTCTTTTAATCAATCTCCTTTTTTCTCCCATCTCTACTATTTACCTTAAAATCGCAAGGTTCCTCTCGCCACCTTACGTTGTCCCACCCTTACGTCCATCCCTCCTCGTGTGCTATCCCCACCTTGATGCGCACTGATTTTCTCCCCTCATGACTTTCTATTTAAATTGGTTTTGATCTGGCCGAACAAACCAGAGGTCAATCTTTGGTAATACAATCAATTCTCATATGGTAATCAATCTCTTATTTGCCAACGCATAATGCAATCAATTCACGCCAATCACGTACATATTCTTCTCTTCCTTATGTTGGTTTATTTTCTTCCTTTTACGCTTATTCATTTTTCTCTATATATATGTCTCCCTTCCTTTGCAGATTTATTCTCATTCATCCCATGATTCGTGCTGGCGCTAGGACACGCAAGACCCTACGTGCGCCACTGGGATCCTGCTCGCACCAAGGAGACCTCCACCCTCTCTAGGAGAAGAGGCCGGAGCACCATGACCAGGGAAGATCATTGCGTTGTCAAGTACTCGCATCAAGTCCACGGCTCTATGCCACACACTCGAGGCCCAGATCCGTGTCTCCTTTGGGCACCTACGTTGAGTGCTGCCGCCGAGCCCTTTTCTCGAAGTCATTGCCTGAGCATCACTTTGCCAACCGGGCCTCCCATAAGCCTCCTGCCCTTCTCCATTCCAGCAGAGAACCATCACCAAGCCTTTTTCATCATCGAGTCACCGGAGAGAGGAAGGTGAAGATGTCGCGGGAGGCCGTGCATCTTTTCCGAAGGATGGAGGTTGGGCAGACCACACGCTCCAGGCAAACGACTCGATCGTCAACTGCTACAAGGAGGCAGGGGCGAGTGATTTATAAATGCTTTCATGTTTATAATTTTCAGTTATTTTTCTTGTCTGCTTCATTGCCATATCTAATGCTTTCATGTTTATAATTTTTAGTTATTTTTCTTGTCTGCTTCATTGCCATATCTGATGTGTTTTTTCCTTGGTATAGTTACAGGGATCTTCAAGGGGCAATGCCCTGATGGCAAGCTAACATGCATGATGCAGTTATGTACTTGCTCCCATTAATATATTTGTCATATTTCTCATGAAAATCAGACGCTCAATACACACTGATTTATCTTAGCTATATTCTGTTCGTGTTTAAGAAAACGTGAATTATTTGCGATCTAGAAGGGACTCATTATCCTTGGAAGACTAGCATTATGTAATATATTTGTAATCCCACATTTTTGCCAGTATATGAACTCTCTCTAACCAAACATACAATCTAGACATGTAGTATTACAGTTAGCGTTCAGATATTCCATAGAACATCACCCTTCTCACTATTTATTAATATTCCTTGCACAATACTTCTCAGTTTTTTTAGGTTTATAAGAACAATCTATGGCATGTTTTTAATCACTTCAGTTATTAGTCGTGTTTTTTATACCATAACCTATGGCATATCTACTTTGTGATCTTGACCTTTACTCCACATTAATATAACCTAATTGTAAATTAGTTTGATGGATTGTATATCATCCTCTGACTTCGTTTGATTATAATACCGTCCTTGGTTACATATATAAATTTTGGTAATTTCCTTTTAGTCCTCTGCAAGTGAACTTACCTATTTTACAAAACTCAATTTTATCGTGAAGTTTGATTATTCCTCTATTTGCGGCTGGCCTTATAGTCAGTTGTCCATATGAGTTCACACAGAACATTACTTATCGGATACTATACAATGATGCCGGCAAGGAAATGGTTGAACAAGTTATTCATGAATATTTTGATTCCCGTTCATGGATGGAAATTTTGCATGTGATAAAAATTAAGAAAACTGGGACAGAAGATGTACAGAGCAACCATCAAGAGAGGAATCTCACAAACTTCACAATGGACCGCAAAAGATTGACTGAATGGTATCTTTCTTATTACACATCATTTGTTATGTTCGAAAAGATGAAGCGCCCCTTGATCAATGTAACCTGAAGAATATTTGTATGAGTTGCATGTAATAGTAAAGTAGAAATATAAAGAAAAAATGGCCGTTGTTGAACCTAGCATGTCCGCAAACAAGCAACATATGGCGATGGACATATTCTCCATAATATGAATGTGAGTTGGTTATTTGATTTCACAAGTTTCTTAATTTCAACTTGTGATGCAATGTCTTTCCATTGTTTTCTCCGTAAGAGTTTATTATTTAGTCTATCGGTGTATTATGTATTTGCATGATCATTGAACACAATGAGACCATGCTTGTGCATCATCACCAATAACGATCCTGTGGGCATGTATGTGATTTAAGAAGAATATTATTTGGGACAATATTTGTGTGAGTACAATTTCATCGAAGGGTTGATGATGTTATTTCTTTCATGACGAGCCAAATGTAAAATTTGCATAGAACAATTGATAACATGCATTTTCATGTGCGGTAAGTTGGAGCTAAATAGATTATTCGTTTGAGCTATATGTATCTATATTCCCGTGGCAGCGCATGGGCAATTACCTAGTTAAACATATAAACCCTCAAGAAGTGGTAGTCACAACGAAGGTGGCCAGGTCGCCTTTAAATGCTATGAACAGTATTTGTGCCACCGACTGTAATTCCATGCCCCGTCGAAGGCATTTTAGTAATTTCACATACATGTGTATAAAATACACCGCTGCAATGGAGAAACCCTAGCACGTCAGCCCTGCCTTGAGAGCGACCTAACCCGCGTCCCCGACTCCTGGCCTCCTCCTCCTCCTCTCCATCACCCTCTAAGCTGCCCACGCCCGCCACGCCTGGCCTCCCGCCAGCTCATCTCCCCCCTACTCAAGGCGCCCTCTCGCTAGCCGCCATCGTCAGCCCATGGATTTTGGCGCAACCACTCTCGGCCGCCACCTCTCCTCTCATCTCCTCGTTTCCTCCAAATTTCCCCATCCGGAGTTGGAGAGGCAACACGTCCACGGCGCCATGGAGATGGAGGAGGCTGGCCCAGTCTTTGGAGAGCCATGGGTGGCGAGAGAGGAGGAAGGAGGTAGGGGCCCATCTCTGCGCCTCCTCCTCTCGCGGAGACTGCTGGCTGACCCACTGGCCTCTCTCTCTCTCTCCCTCTCTCATGAAGCCGTCCTGCTGGTGGCTCGGCGATGCACGGTGAGGCGTTAGTGCCCGGTGGTCTGCAGGAGCTGGCAGCGGGAGGCGTTAGCCTGACGACCACCGTGTCGCAGGTCAAGACTTGGGAGTGCATCTGGAATCCCGGTGGGAGGGCTTAATGCAGCTATGGCTGATTCCATCCACCCCTCATGTTCTCACTTCTCTTTCTCTTCTTGATGCGAGGTTGTCCTGGTTGTTCATCGTTCGCTTGCTACACAGGGCTAATGAGTTGTTGAAGCGGATGAGATTATAGTGCAAATTGACTCAAGGTCAATTGCTGTCACCACTTCCTCACAACGTAAAGTGGAAGATGTTCAATCTTTCTTTGGTCAAGATGGCAAGGTATGTTATCTCAGATAACCTTGAATACCGGACTTGATAGGATAGGCTAGAACCGCTAGATTGCACATTGCGTGTTGCTTCAACTTTCGTAACACATTTATCAGTTACTTTGAGCTGAAATGTTGATTAGATGCACTATGCATGTGATATTCAATTGATATGATAATTTGGCAATCTTGCAAGTTGGCGCAAAGCATCACTATAAATACATGAATCGTGTAACATAAATGCTGATGGTGCTATGTTGTTTTAACTGCATGTGCATCACGAGTTAACATCGTAAAGAGCTTCCAAAACATGTTTCTAACAAGAGGCAGTTCTCGGCACAGCTTTGGTCGAATTTTCGGAAGAAGTTGAAGCTAACAATATCATGAATAACAAACTTAGTTTTGCGAGGAGCGGATCTAGAAATAAAAACAAAGTAAGCTAACTACCGATTCAAGTTCTTTTACATCATGCTTACCGTTTACCCGATGTAATTTATGTTCTCATTCTTTGGGCTTATTCCCAATATATTTGTTCACATGCTCTTTCTTTATCAATTGATGTTGGCTAGATACTTGATGCAAGATTACATCTTTGTTTCTCATGATGATTGATAGCTATGTCATTTCCTCTTACATTTTAGAATCATGAATGCAAAGGTGTCTATAGTTTTTACATTCTTGACTTTATTTATATCTATGTATCAATAACGTGTTATCCAATGTTGGCATAATACAGGAAGGAATTTGATGCTGAAATGGAGGCTAAGAAAGAAGCTTATGAGAAGTCGCACCTAATACACACCCTAATAAGAATGGTCATGGCGAAGGGTAAACTTTCTACGTACTAACGATATGTAACATGCTATTTTTAGTTTCTTTAGTTTGAATTGACCATGTGAATCATCAATATTTGGTTATATAGATACCCAAAAGGTCTGATTCTGCCTTTAAAATTTGAAGAAAATTCTAGCTTATGGTGACCTGAGAACAAAATGGTGGGGACAAAGTTGATAATAGCGACAATGCCAAGAAGGAAGGGGGTGGAATCGGGGAAAGCTTGTGAAGAGAAGGCCCCTGAGAACACTGATGCCAAGGAAGAGAAGTCAGATGATTCTGACGAGTTGAAAGTGTCAGATGCACAAGGGAGCGGGCTGCTCTCGGTAAACATATAAACCCTCAAGAAGTGGTAGTCTGTGAAGGTGGCCACGTCGCCTTTAAATGCTATGAGCAGTATTTGTGCCACCTTTGTAAATTCCATGCCCGTCGAAGGCATTTTAGTAATTTCACATACATGTGTATAAAATACACCGCTGCAATGGAGAAACCCTAGCCGTCGCCCGCCCGCGCGCGAGAGCGACCTAACCCGCGTCCCCCCGACTCCCCTGGCCTCCTCCTCCTCCTCTCCATCACCCTCTCGCTCGCCGCCGCCGCCGCCCTGGCCTCCCCCGCCGCTCATCTCCCCCTACTCCGGGCGCCCTCTCGCTAGCCGCCCCATCCGTCGGCCCATGGATTTGGCGCAACCACTCTCGGCCGCCACCTCTCCTCTCATCTCCTCGTTTCCTCCAAATTTCCCCATCCGGAGTTGGAGAGGCAAATCGTCCATGGCGCCATGGAGATGGAGGAGGCTGCAGCCCAGTCTTTGGAGAGCCATGGGTGGCAGAGAGGAGGAAGGAGGTAGGGGCAGACCGTCTCTGCGCCTCCTCCTCTCATGGGCTGCAGGCCGACCTGCAGCAGCTCTCTCTCTCTCTCCCTCTCTCGCGAAGCCGTCCTGCTGGTGGCTCGAGCGATGCAGGCGGGAGCGTTGGTGTCGGTGAGTGCAGGAGCCTGGCAGCGGGAGCGTTGGCACGACGACCACCGTGTCGCAGGTCAAGACTTGGGAGTGCATCTGGAATCCCGGTGGGAGGGCTTAATTCTGGCTATGGCTGATTCCATCCACCCCTCATGTTCTCACTTCTCTTTCTCTTCTTGATGCAGGGTTGTCCTGGTTGTTCATCGTTCGGCTTGCTACCTGGGGCTAATGAGTTGTTGAAGCGGATGAGATTATAGTGCAAATTGACTCAAGGTCAATTGTTTGTGTCACCACTTCCTCACAACGTAAAGTTTGGAAGATGTTCAATCTTTCTTTGAGTCGATATGGCAAGGTATGTTATCCTATAACCTTGAATACCCGGACTTGTGAGGATAGGCTAGAACCGCTAGATTGCACATTGCGTGTTGCTTCAACTTTCGGTAACACATTTATCGATTAATTTGAACTGGAAATGTTGATTAGATGCACTATGCATGTGATATTCAATTGATATGATAATTTGGCAATCTTGCAAGTTGGCTTGACATCACTATAAATACATGAATCGTGTAACATAAATCTTGATGGTGCTATGTTATTTCTGAACTGTGCATCACAGGTTAACATCGTAAGGCTTCCAAAACATGTTTCTAACAAGAGGCGGTTCTCGGCACAGCTTTGGTGAATTTTAGGAAGAAGTTGAAGCTAACAATATCATGAATAACAAACTTAGTTTTGCAGAGCGGATCTAGAAATAAAAACAAAGTAAGCTAACTACCGATTCAAGTTCTTTTTACTGTCATGCTTACCGTTTACGATGACAGAATTTATGTTCTCATTCTTTGGGCTTATTCCCAATATATTTGTTCACATGCTCTTTCTTTATCAATTGATGTTGGCTAGATACTTCGATGCAAGATTCTGTACTGTTTCTCATGATGATTGATAGCTATGTCATTTCCTCTTACATTTTAGAATCATGAATGCAGTGTCTATAGTTTTACATTCTGACTTTATTTATATCTATGTATCAATAACGTGTTATCCAATGTTGGCATAATACAGAAGGAATTTGATGCTTTGAAATGGAGGCTAAGAAAGAAGCTTATGAGAAGTCGCACCCTAATACACACCCTAATAAGAATGGTCATGACGAAGGGTAAACTTTACGTACTAACGATATGTAACATGCTATTTTTAGTTTCTTTAGTTTAGATTGACCATGTGAATCATCAATATTTGGTTATATAGATACCCAAAAGGTCTGATTCTGCCTTTAAATTTGAAGAAAATTCTAGCTTACGGTGACACAGAACAAAATGGTGGGGACAAAGTTGATAATAGCGACAATGCCAAGAAGGAAGGGGGTGGAATCGGGGAAAGCTTGTGAAGAGAAGGCCCACGAGAACACTGATGCCAAGAAGAGAAGTCGGATGATTACGACGAGTTGAAAGTGTCGGATGCACAAGGGGCGGGCTGCTCTCGGTAAACATATAAACCCTCAAGAAGTGGTAGTCACAGCGAAGGTGGCCACGTCGCCTTTAAATGCTATGAACAGTATTTGTGCCACTCAGTAAATTCCATGCCCGTCAAGGCATTTTAGTAATTTCACATACATGTGTATAAAATACACGCTGCAATGGAGAAACCCTAGCTGCCGCCCGCAAGGCCATGAGAGCGACCTAACCCGCGTCCCCCCGACTCCCCTGGCCTCCTCCTCCTCCTCTCCATCACCCTCTCGCTCGCCGCCGCCGCCGCCCTGGCCTCCCCCGCCGCTCATCTCCCCCTACTCCGGGCGCCCTCTCGCTAGCCGCCACATCCGTCAGCCCATGGATTTCGGCGCAACCACTCTCGGCCGCCACCTCTCCTCTCATCTCCTCGTTTCCTCCAAATTTCCCCATCTGGAGTTGGAGAGGCAAATACGTCCGCCGGCGCCATGGAGATGGAGGAGGCTGCAACTGGTGCTGGAGAGCCATGGGTGGCAGAGAGGAGGAAGGGAGGTAGGGGCCCGACCGTCTCTGCGCCTCCTCCTCTCGCGGAGCTGCGGCTGACCCCTGCGCGCGCGCTCTCTCTCTCTCTCCCTCTCTCGCGAAGCCGTCCTGCTGGTGGCTCGAGCGATGCAGGCGGGAGCGTTGGTGCCGGTGAGTGCAGGAGCCTGGCAGCGGGAGCGTTGGCACGACGACCACCGTGTCGCAGGTCAAGACTTGGGAGTGCATCTGGAATCCCGGTGGTGGGAGGCTTAGTGCAGCTATGGCTGATTCCATCCACCCCTCATGTTCTCACTTCTCTTTCTCTTCTTGATGCAGGGTTGTCCTGGTTGTTCATCGTTCGCTTGCTTCACAGGGGCTAATGAGTTGTTGAAGCGGATGAGATTATAGTGCAAATTGACTCAAGGTCAATTCTTTGTGTCACCACTTCCTCACAACGTAAAGCTGGAAGATGTTCAATCTTTCTTTGGTCAAGATGTGGCAAGGTATATTATCTGTATAACCTTGAATACCAGACTTGACAGGATAGGCTAGAACCGCTAGATTGCACATTGCGTGTTGCTTCAACTTTCAGTAACACATTTATCGCTTACTTTGAACTGGAAATGTTCGATTAGATGCACTATGCATGTGATATTCAATTGATATGATAATTTGGCAATCTTGCAAGTTGGCGCAGCATCACTATAAATACATGAATCGTGTAACATAAATGCTGATGGTGCTATGTTGTTTCAACTGTGTGCATCACAGGTTAACATCGTAAGGCTTCCAAAACATGTTTCTAACAAGAGGCAGTTCTCCGGCACAGCTTTGGTCGAATTTTAGGAAGAAGTTGAAGCTAACAATATCATGAATAACAAACTTAGTTTTGCGGGAGGCGGATCTAGAAATAAAAACAAAGTAAGCTAACTACCGATTCAAGTTCTTTTCTGTCATGCTTACCGTTTACGATGTGAAATTTATGTTCTCATTCTTTGGGCTTATTCCCAATATATTTGTTCACATGCTCTTTTCTTTATCAATTGATGTTGGTTAGATACTTGATGCAAGATTCTGTCTTGTTTCTCATGATGATTGATAGCTATGTCATTTCCTCTTACATTTTAGAATCATGAATGCGATTGTCTATAGTTTTTACATTCTTGACTTTATTTATATCTATGTATCAATAACGTGTTATCCAATGTTGGCATAATACAGGAAGGAATTTGATGCTGAAATGGAGGCTAAGAAAGAAGCATGAGAGAAGTCGCACCTAATACACACCCTAATAAGAATGGTCATGACGAAGAAGGGTAAACTTTCTGTACTAACGATATGTAACATGCTATTTTTAGTTTCTTTAGTTTGAATTGACCATGTGAATCATCAATATTTGGTTATATAGATACCCAAAAGGTCCGATTACGCCTTTAAGCTGAAGAAAATTCTAGCTTATGGTGACACTGAGAACAAAATGGTGGGGACAAAGTTGATAATAGCGACAATGCCAAGAAGGAAGGGGTGGAATCGGGAAAGCTTGTGAAGAGAAGGCCCACGAGAACTTGATGCCAAGGAAGAGAAGTCGGATGATTACGACGAGTTGAAAGTGTCGAGATGCACAAGGGAGCGGGCTGCTCTCGGTAAACATATAAACCCTCAAGAAGTGGTAGTCTGTGAAGGTGGCCACGTCGCCTTTAAATGCTATGAACAGTATTTGTGCCACCGCCTGTAAATTCCATGCCCCGTCGAAGGCATTTTAGTAATTTCACATACATGTGTATAAAATACACCGCTGCAATGGAGAAACCCTAGCCGTCGCCCGCTTGCATGAGAGCGACCTAACCCAGCGTCCCCGACTCCTGGCCTCCTCCTCCTCCTCTCCATCACCCTCTCGCTCACGCCGCGCCTCCCCAGCCTCCCACCGCTCATCTCCCCCTACTCCCGGGCGCCCTCTCGCTAGCCGCCACATCAAATCGGCCCATGGATTTGGCGCCAACCACTCTCGGCCGCCACCTCTCCTCTCATCTCCTCGTTTCTCCAAATTTCCCCATCTGGAGTTGGAGAGGCAAATACGTCCGCCGGCGCCATGGAGATGGAGGAGGCTGCAACTGGTGCTGGAGAGCCATGGGTGGCAGAGAGGAGGAAGGGAGGTAGGGGCCCGACCGTCTCTGCGCCTCCTCCTCTCATGGAGGCTGGTGACCCTGTGGCCTTGGCGCTCTCTCTCTCTCCTCTCTCATGAAGCCGTCCTGCCGGGTGGCTCGAGCGATGCAAAGTGGAGCGTTGGTGCAGTGAGGAGTGCAGGAGCTGGCCAGCGGAAGCGTTAGCACGGCGACCACCGTGTCATGAGTCAAGACTTGGGAGTGCATCCGGAATCCCGGTGGGAGGGCTTAGTGCAGCTATGGCTGATTCCATCCACCCCTCATGTTCTCACTTCTCTTTCTCTTCTTGATGCAGGGTTGTCCTGGTTGTTCATCGTTAAACTTGCTACACAGGGCTAATGAGTTGTTGAAGCGGATGAGATTATAGTGCAAATTGACTCAAGGTCAATTCTGTGTCACCACTTCCTCACAACGTAAAAGGCTGGAAGATGTTCAATCTTTCTTTGGTCAAGATGGCAAGGTATGTTATCTGTATAACCTTGAATACCGGACTTGACAGATAGGCTAGAACCGCTAGATTGCACATTGCGTGTTGCTTCAACTTTTCGGTAACACATTTATCGATTACTTTGAACTGAAATGTTGATTAGATGCACTATGCATGTGATATTCAATTGATATGATAATTTGGCAATCTTGCAAGTTGGTGACATCACTATAAATACATGAATCGTAACATAAATGCCGATGGTGCTATGTTGTTTCCGAACTGTGTGCATCACGAGTTAACATCGTAAAGGCTTCAAACATGTTTCTAACAAGAGGC
The DNA here is from genome assembly GCA_021605145.1 of Aegilops bicornis. Taxonomy (NCBI): domain Eukaryota; kingdom Viridiplantae; phylum Streptophyta; class Magnoliopsida; order Poales; family Poaceae; genus Aegilops; species Aegilops bicornis. Next base: position 55,949 of record JAHIAL010000150.1, on the reverse strand, counting down.
GGTTCTCGGCACAGCTTTGGTCGAATTTTAGGAAGAAGTTGAAGCTAACAATATCATGAATAACAAACTTAGTTTTGCGAGGCGGATCTAGAAATAAAAACAAAGTAAGCTAACTACCGATTCAAGTTCTTTTCTGTCATGCTTACCGTTTACCGGTGATGTAATTTATGTTCTCATTCTTTGGGCTTATTCCCAATATATTTGTTCACATGCTCTTTCTTTATCAATTGATGTTGGTTAGATACTTCGATGCAAGATTCTGTACTGTTTCTCATGATGATTGATAGCTATGTCATTTCCTCTTACATTTTAGAACCATGAATGCAAATTGTCTATAGTTTTTACATTCTTGACTTTATTTATATCTATGTATCAATAACGTGTTATCCAATGTTGGCATAATACAGGAAGGAATTTGATGCTGAAATGGAGGCTAAGAAAGAAGCTTATGAGAAGTCGCACCCTAATACACACCCTAATAAGAATGGTCATGACGAAGGGTAAACTTTCTGTACTAACGATATGTAACATGCTATTTTTAGTTTCTTTAGTTTGAATTGACCATGTGAATCATCAATATTTGGTTATATAGATACCCAAAAGGTCTGATTACGCCTTTAAGCTGAAGAAAATTCTAGCTTATGGTGACCTGAGAACAAAATGGTGGGGACAAAGTTGATAATAGCGACAATGCCAAGAAGGAAGGGGTGGAATCGGGAAAGCTTGTGAAGAGAAGGCCCTGAGAACAACGATGCCAAGGAAGAGAAGTGAGATGATTACGGCGAGTTGAAAGTGTCGAGATGCACAAGGGAGGCGGGCTGCTCTCGGTAAACATATAAACCCTCAAGAAGTGGTAGTCACAACGAAGGTGGCCACGTCGCCTTTAAATGCTATGAACAGTATTTGTGCCACCGCCTGTAAATTCCATGCCCCGTCGAAGGCATTTTAGTAATTTCACATACATGTGTATAAAATACACCGCTGCAATGGAGAAACCCTAGCCGTCGCCCGCCCGCGCGCGAGAGCGACCTAACCCGCGTCCCCCCGACTCCCCTGGCCTCCTCCTCCTCCTCTCCATCACCCTCTCGCTCGCCCGCCGCCACTGGCCTCCCCGCGCTCATCTCCCCCTACTCAGGGCGCCCTCTCGCTAGCCGCCACATCCGTCACCCATGGATTTGGCGCAACCACTCTCGCCGCCACCTCTCCTCTCATCTCCTCGTTTCCTCCAAATTTCCCCATCCGGAGTTGGAGAGGCAACACGTCTCACGGCGCCATGGAGATGGAGGAGGCTGCAACTAGTCTTTGGAGAGCCATGGGTGGCGAGAGAGGAGGAAGGAGGGTAGGGGCCCGACGTCTCTGCGCCTCCTCCTCTCATGGAGCTGCGGTGACCCTGTGTGTGGCTCTCTCTCTCTCTCCCTTTCTCGCGAAGCCGTCCTGCTGGTGGCTCGAGCGATGCAGGCGGGAGCGTTGGTGCCGGTGAGTGCAGGAGCCTGGCAGCGGGAGCGTTAACCTGGCGACCACCGTGTGTCGCAGGTCAAGACTTGGGAGTGCATCTGGAATCCCGGTGGGAGGGCTTAGTGCAGCTATGGCTGATTCCATCCACCCCTCATGTTCTCACTTCTCTTTCTCTTCTTGATCACGGGGGGTTGTCACAGTTGTTCATCGTTCGCTTGCTACACAGGGGCTAATGAGTTGTTGAAGCAGATGAGATTATAGTGCAAATTGACTCAAGGTCAATTGCTGTGTCACCACTTCCTCTGGCGTAAAGGCTGGAAGATGTTCAATCTTTCTTTGGTCAGTATGGCAAGGTATGTTATCTGTATAACCTTGAATACCAGACTTGACAGGATAGGCTAGAACCGCTAGATTGCACATTGCGTGTTGCTTCAACTTTCAGTAACACATTTATCAGTTACTTTGAACTGGAAATGTTCAGTTAGATGCACTATGCATGTGATATTCAATTGATATGATAACTTGGCAATCTTGCAAGTTGGCGCAGCATCACTATAAATACATGAATCGTGTAACATAAATGCTGATGGTGCTATGTTGTTTCTGAACTGTGTGCATCACAGGTTAACATCGTAAGGCTTCCAAAACATGTTTCTAACAAGAGGCAGTTCTCCGGCACAGCTTTGGTCGAATTTTAGGAAGAAGTTGAAGCTAACAATATCATGAATAACAAACTTAGTTTTGCAGAGCGGATCTAGAAATAAAAACAAAGTAAGCTAACTACCGATTCAAGTTCTTTTACATCATGCTTACCGTTTACCCGATAGAATTTATGTTCTCATTCTTTGGGCTTATTCCCAATATATTTGTTCACATGCTCTTTCTTTATCAATTGATGTTGGTTAGATACTTCGATGCAAGATTCTGTACTGTTTCTCATGATGATTGATAGCTATGTCATTTCCTCTTACATTTTAGAATCATGAATGCAGCGTCTATAGTTTTTACATTCTTGACTTTATTTATATCTATGTATCAATAACGTGTTATCCAATGTTGGCATAATACAGGAAGGAATTTGATGCTTTGAAATGGAGGCTAAGAAAGAAGCTTATGAGAAGTCGCACCCTAATACACACCCTAATAAGAATGGTCATGTGAAGGGTAAACTTTCTGTACTAACGATATGTAACATGCTATTTTTAGTTTCTTTAGTTTGAATTGACCATGTGAATCATCAATATTTGGTTATATAGATACCCAAAAGGTCTGATTACGCCTTTAAGTGAAGAAAATTCTAGCTTATGGTGACCTGAGAACAAAATGGTGGGGACAAAGTTGATAATAGCGACAATGCCAAGAAGGAAGGGGTGGAATCGGGAAAGCTTGTGAAGAGAAGGCCCCTGAGAACACTGATGCCAAGGAAGAGAAGTCAGATGATTCTGACGAGTTGAAAGTGTCAGATGCACAAGGGAGCGGGCTGCTCTCGGTAAACATATAAACCCTCAAGAAGTGGTAGTCACAACGAAGGTGGCCACGTCGCCTTTAAATGCTATGAACAGTATTTGTGCCACCGCCTGTAAATTCCATGCCCCGTCGAAGGCATTTTAGTAATTTCACATACATGTGTATAAAATACACGCTGCAATGGAGAAACCCTAGCTGCCGTCGCTCGCCACATGAGCGACTCTAACCCGTCCCCCGACTCCTGGCCTCCTCCTCCTCCTCTCCATCACCCTCTCGCTGCCCTTGCCGCTTGGCCTCCCCACGCTCATCTCCCCCTACTCCGGGCGCCCTCTCGCTAGCCGCCACATCCGTCAGCCCATGGATTTCGGCGCAACCACTCTCGGCCGCCACCTCTCCTCTCATCTCCTCGTTTCCTCCAAATTTCCCCATCCGGAGTTGGAGAGGCAACATCGTCCTTGGGCGCCATGGAGATGGAGGAGGCTGGCCCAGTGCCGGAGAGCCATGGGTGGCAGAGAGGAGGAAGGGAGGTAGGGGCCCGACCGTCTCTGCGCCTCCTCCTCTCGCGGAGCTGCGGCTGACCCCTGCGCGCGCGCTCTCTCTCTCTCTCCCTCTCTCGCGAAGCCGTCCTGCTGGTGGCTCGAGCGATGCAGGCGGGAGCGTTGGTGCCGGTGAGTGCAGGAGCCTGGCAGCGGGAGCGTTGGCACGACGACCACCGTGTCGCAGGTCAAGACTTGGGAGTGCATCTGGAATCCCGGTGGGAGGGCTTAATTCTGGCTATGGCTGATTCCATCCACCCCTCATGTTCTCACTTCTCTTTCTCTTCTTGATGCAGGGTTGTCCTGGTTGTTCATCGTTCGGCTTGCTACCTGGGGCTAATGAGTTGTTGAAGCCAGATGAGATTATAGTGCAAATTGACTCAAGGTCAATTGCTGTGTCACCACTTCCTCACAACGTAAAGCTGGAAGATGTTCAATCTTTCTTTGGTCAGTATGGCAAGGTATGTTATCTGTATAACCTTGAATACCAGACTTGACAGGATAGGCTAGAACCGCTAGATTGCACATTGCGTGTTGCTTCAACTTTCAGTAACACATTTATCAGTTACTTTGAACTGGAAATGTTCAGTTAGATGCACTATGCATGTGATATTCAATTGATATGATAATTTGGCAATCTTGCAAGTTGGCGCAGCATCACTATAAATACATGAATCGTGTAACATAAATGCTGATGGTGCTATGTTGTTTCTGAACTGTGTGCATCACAGGTTAACATCGTAAGGCTTCCAAAACATGTTTCTAACAAGAGGCAGTTCTCCGGCACAGCTTTGGTCGAATTTTCGGAAGAAGTTGAAGCTAACAATATCATGAATAACAAACTTAGTTTTGCAGGAGCGGATCTAGAAATAAAAACAAAGTAAGCTAACTACCGATTCAAGTTCTTTTCTGTCATGCTTACCGTTTACCAGTGACAGAATTTATGTTCTCATTCTTTGGGCTTATTCCCAATATATTTGTTCACATGCTCTTTCTTTATCAATTGATGTTGGTTAGATACTTCGATGCAAGATTCTGTACTGTTTCTCATGATGATTGATAGCTATGTCATTTCCTCTTACATTTTAGAATCATGAATGCAGTGTCTATAGTTTTTACATTGCTGACTTTATTTATATCTATGTATCAATAACGTGTTATCCAATGTTGGCATAATACAGGAAGGAATTTGATGCTGAAATGGAGGCTAAGAAAGAAGCTTATGAGAAGTCGCACCCTAATACACACCCTAATAAGAATGGTCATGACGAAGGGTAAACTTTCTGTACTAACGATATGTAACATGCTATTTTTAGTTTCTTTAGTTTGAATTGACCATGTGAATCATCAATATTTGGTTATATAGATACCCAAAAGGTCTGATTCTGCCTTTAAGCTGAAGAAAATTCTAGCTTATGGTGACACAGAACAAAATGGTGGGGACAAAGTTGATAATAGCGACAATGCCAAGAAGGAAGGGGGTGGAATCGGGGAAAGCTTGTGAAGAGAAGGCCCCTGAGAACACTGATGCCAAGGAAGAGAAGTCAGATGATTCTGACGAGTTGAAAGTGTCAGATGCACAAGGGAGCGGGCTGCTCTCCGTGCTCGACCGGGCGCTCACCGACGAGGAGGAGTACCGCCACGCGTGCCCAGGTGCACCGCAAGGACGTGGAGGCAGAGGGGTACGCCGTCGAGGGGATCTCGGTGAGCGGGCACGAGACCTGCATCACCGTGCCGACCCTCAACGTCGCATTTGACATCGGCCGCGACCCGCTCTTTGCCGTGCGCTAGGACCACCTCTTCATCACGCACGCCACCTCGACCACATCGTGAGCATCTGAGTCCTCTTCTGATTCGTCTCTTCTCTGTTCTGCTTGGTTAATTGGTTTGCATACGCGGTCTCTAGCTAAGCTCGGATGCGCCATTGCAAGACGGTGCCTCATGCATGTGCCTTATTAGCCTATCAAACGGGGTGATACTTTGGTTTAGATGCTTGCAGTCTAATGCCTGGTGAAATTTTTGTTTGCTTCTTATTGGTATTGGCACGGGTGGCAAGTAAAGAAAGAGTCTAGGTGCGTCAAAAAAATAGATAGGATGTGTAGTAGCTTTTAATGTTGCCCTCTGTTTGTTCTTCTAGGAAGAAGTAGATACCGTTAAAACCTTCAGATTGTTTTCTCATGTTGAGCTGTCAAATGGTTATTAGAATGCTCTTGCTGCATTTTTATTTTGGTTCTTTTGTACACGCGTCTTACAGATTGTCCCCATGCGCACTTTGATTTGCAGGTCCTTTTGTCAGTGTCTTCAATTGCTTTGCTGAATAGTGGGTGGTAGCTGCTTGAGTGAAGATCTTCGTATCAAGGTTTGTTTACTACCGTGGATTGCTTATATCACCTTGTTCTATAATTGTCTGTTACTTGCTGTACATATACTGACTAGGCGTTGTGTCCGTGTTGCTGTTTTCCATTTGCCTTTGCTGGTTAACTTACTTTTCAAGGACTATTTCTTCTGCTCAGGATGTGCCCTACTGTATCTTTTGTGATTCCTATTTTGGAGACCCTGGCGACGCATGTTCCTTTGCCTACACTTTTGTACGTGTGTGAGATAGCCGACGATGGGGTTGTGCTTGCTGGTGTTGAGCTTGAGCTTCCTACGGATAGTGTGTCCCTGCTTCCAGATAGGACGTTGCTAAAATTCCTGCAGGGGGGCTATGGGTTTGTTATCAGGGACTACGGGTTTCATAGTGTTGGTTCATACCATTCAGGAGCAGTGCTCGTGCTAAGAACGCTGGCAATGCAAAGAAAACAAGGCAGTAATTCATCTATCGCCTAAGATGTCCATGGACGTATGGTAAGCCACATTTTTCTTCCATGCATTTAGCTCAGTCTCTGCTTCTATAGAATTCATGTTTTTCAATTAATTTTGCATGCATCTTATAAACATAATGCTTGCTGATGGCTGAGTACTATTTATGCACTTTTAAGTTGCTGCTAGATAACTTATATTTATGCCCTCCTGATCCAAGGTGTTTTAAAAAGCTTTCTGATGATGTGTGATACCCTAGATCTTTCACTAATTTGACCATGATGCTATTCCAAAATGCATTGTGTTGCCATCACATTTGTCTTTCTGTTAGCTGATACGTTCCTGAGATCTACGTTTCCTACCGATGACTCATAGACTACATATATGATTCTTTCTGTTACTACCCATTTTTATTTGTATACGTGTGGGTGCCAGCTAAATCAGCCTATCTTATGAATTTCCTTCGTTTTTTTGCATCAGGTTCTTCTGTATATAGACGCTCGCTGCTTTGGCAAAGGCCCTTATAACCTACGCCAGCAAGGACTAGCCAAGACCTCGCCGCAGTTGTCTTCATGCACTTGTCTTTGCAACCTTTTGGACACGCTGCTACTATTTTGCTTGTGTGTTTGCAAATCCAGGTTTTGGTGCTCATAGAGTAATGCCCAAGATCTGTTTGATGCAATTCCCTTATTAAGCTCTGTAGTAGACCATTTTTATATGTTGTGAATATTGTCGTTCGAACTATCTTCTTACCCCTGCCTCTTCTATCCATTGTAAATATTCGTTGCACTGTGCTACCTGATCTATCTATAATTATCGTCAGTAAAATCCTACCTGCTTTAAGACTTTTATGCCTATGTATTCCCCATTTCCAGTGTTCGGTTTGGTAACACAATATTGTCTCCCATTGCTATGCATTCTTGAAAATTACTATCTACATCTTAAAGCTAATAAATAGAACTTGGCGATGCCTGTTTGCTTATTTTTGTTGTCAAAAGTAGCTACTGGCTTATACTAGATCTGTAGGCAATACCACCTTACTTTAATCTTTTTACTAGGATGCTTTTGTTAATTTCTCAGCACTTGCGCAGAAATACAAGAGGTACGTGTCGCTCAAGGAACAACTTGCTGCTGTTGTTCCTGTGCTCAACGACCTGAAATGCAAGACAGAAGAAAGGATCCAACAGTATTATGATATTCGATCACAAATTGATAAGATATGCTCTGAGTTAAGTGATCATAATTATCAGGGTCCCCGCAAAAAAAGCATAATTATCAGGGTGATAATGTAAACAGTCCAGCTGCTGATGAACATGATTTTTCGACAAGGAAGCTTAATAGCTACCAAGCACAACTTCGTGCTCTGCAAAGATAAGGTAAACCGTCCTGAATAAGTGCGTGTGTGATCATTTGCGATTTAATTGGAAAATAAACTTCACCATCTGAAGCACTCAGCTAAATATTTTATACTACAATATACCCATCTTGATGATTAGAGCAGCCCCAGCCGCTAATTAGTACTGAAATGTTGAATCACTTAGCTAAGTATCAACACTGCTCTCGAGACTTGGCTATTAACATAGTAGGAACGAGCTAACAAAAAATTCTACAGATTCATCAAACACCGAAGGAGGTTAGTTTTACCTGTGCAGCAATGGCGGCCACCGTGGTCCTGTTGGAGCCTCCCTTGCCGTGGAAAGTCACAAGCTTCAGGGAGTGCCGACACAGCCTGAACAGAACAGATGCCACCTACACTGGAAGAAAAATATATTATTTGAAATATATAAAGGTTGGTTAGATGCTTTTGTTTGTACTGATGATAATGGACATCATGCAAACTGCATTCTCAACTGATTTTTGTTCCTTTTTAGTGAACCATGCTACAATGGAAAAGAACCATGCGATGAAAAAAGAAAGGCACAAAGAGCTGCTGGATGATGATTTCGATGATTATGACAACGACCATTATTATGAAAGGTATTTCTTATATCTGTACACGATTACATGGTATTTCTTATAATGATCATTGGGAGATGCATGACTACACTCGCAAAATCTTTGTTGGGTGTCTCCCGCTTTCAGTACACGATGGTATAGCTTCATAATCCTGAACCAGTTAAGTTCAACACAGTGAACAGGAATGTACTTCTAACACTTTGGCGTTCGTTTCTGGCAGCCTACCTTAGCAGATTCTTCAGTACTGAATTCGGACATGTGGAGGAAGCAATAGTAATTACCTGTTCTAGGAGTACTGAATCCGGACCTGTGGATGAGATTCCCAGAGTCAGTGTCAGATCGTCAGTCTCCAAGATCACCACTTACTGCCAATATCACTTAGAATGCTCCTTATAACACTGACAGTCCACATAGTGATGCATGCAGTGAGAGCAATGTCCAGAGCCAGCATGATGATGAGTGCAGCAGAAGCAATGGCGAAAGCCTGCCGGATGATGAATCCACCTCAATTGATAGCTTACTTTATGTGATTACTGTGAGCATACTGAAGTATGATTTGATCGAGTCATCTGCAGCAAAGCCTGATTTGATTGTGTCTGGACCTCTTGAAAAAATCGAACAACGACCATTACAGAAGCCTGATTTGGTCGAGCCCACACCTACAAAGAAACTTGATTTGATTGAGTCCAGTACTCCTAGGAAGGCTGATTTGGTTCAGCATGGGCCTGCAGGGGAGCTTCATTTGGTTGAGTCCAGACCTTCTAGGAATTCTCAACTGATTGAGCCTGGACCTGCAAGGAAGCTTGATTTTAATCAACCCTTACCAACAACATGCTTTGTTGATCATCCTGTTGAAAGGCCAGCAGTCACTCCAAGCAGCTACGAGAATGAAATGAGATTCTCCTTCCACTCACAGTGGGTCGCGGATACAAGCAAGGGCGGCGCCATTTGCCGATTCCACAGCTCCGAGCTGCAGCCGGAGCTGCCGGGTCGCTGAGATGCAGATGGAGCCGGAGCACCTCCGAGCTGCAGCAGGAGCTGAGATGCAGATGGAGTCGGAGCACCTCCGAGCTGCAGCAGGAGCCGCTCCGCTGCCAAGCTATAGTGTGAGCCACCGCGAAGATGGAGCCCTTCTCACTTCAGTACAGTGGGGAGAGGAACATGACGCATACCATGAACTGGACGATGGAACCAAGACCAGCAGTCATGCTAGACACGTGGTCAGCGCTGCGCGTCGTGGTGGCAGTTGGTGAAGCAACTATTGGCGGTGTTTTTGTCTCTCAGCACTTGGCATGATTGTAATATTCTTTATCTTTGAGGTCTGTGATGTTACTTGAACTATAATTCTCGTGGAGCCTTTTGGCTTCTGGCTTTAAATAAGCTGTCCGCTTGCCTATGTATAGTTTCGACTATGAACGCAGATACTATTGATACTAAACTGCATGCTTAAAACACTATTGTATCTGACATTATATACATGTAACAGTACTCCCCTTCCGAACATTGAATTGTTTCCATCTCAAAACCGATCTAAATTAATACAATTCGTATTACATTGTCATCTACATCTACTTACTCCTACTAACATCGTTTCTAACTGGGTTCTTGAGCCATCTACATCTACTTACTCCCTACTAACATTGTTTCTAATTGGGTTCTTGCGCCATTGGCGCAACCGGGTCATCTAGTTCCAAGAAAAAATGGGCAGCGCCGGAGACCAGGCCGAGCTCCTGGTCGGCGGGCGTGGCGGCGTAGGCCGCTCCTGGCGCCAAGGCCGCCCGGGAGGAGCCAAGCTGTGGCGCCGGATCGACTCATGCGCGAAGGCCTCTGGCACGTCCCTCCGTTCCGCCCCAAGATCAGCATCGAGAAGTTGGTGCGCAAGGCCCTGCGTCTCGGCGCGGGGCAGACAGAGGCCTTCCTGAGCGATGGCGTCGACAACCACACGCTCCTCCTGCTCGCCCAGCGGTAAGAGATTTAATCCTCGAACCCTACCCATATTCTGAGGGTTTTCCCTTCTTCGATTTATTACTGTGTTTAAATTTTAGACCTCACCAAAAGTGTTTTTGTTTTGAATGAGATGCTATGCTCATTCATCACTTATAAGTCATATACTCATATCTAATGCTACCCTGCAGGGCACCCTCGTTGAAGAGCCTTCATCTCATCACGTGCTCTGTCTCCAACCTTGGATTTGCAAAGGCGATCAAGATGTTACCTCTGCTTGAGGAGCTTGAGATTTCACTACCTTCATATTTTGATACACAAGACATGGTTGAACTAGTTGCCTGAACATGCCTACAGTTGAAGCACTTCAGACTTGTCATGCATGACTATGAAGACAGGCGTACCAATGCCGGGGTAGCATCTATGGTTGCAAGGATGCACAAGCTACGCTCCTTGCATCTTGTCCGCCTTAAGCTCGACAATGAAGAGCTGGCAACCATCCTTGACAACTGCCACGACCTAGAGTACCTCAACATGCGAGAGTGCAGCCTTGTTGACATGGATAACATGGATGACAGCCTACGAGTGAAGCTTGCCCAGATCAATATGGATAACCATGAGTACTCCAGTGACCAACAGGTTGACTATGAGTACAAGATCCGTCGTATTCATTACGAACTCAACTGCCGTGAACTTAGAGATGGTTCGCTTTCCTACTATCCGGATTACAACGACTCCTATGAGGAATATTGCTACTACATTGGTAGTGGTGATGGTATTGACGATGCCGATCTCGAACAGTATGAGAAAATCCTTGATGTCAAGAGCATGCGTAGGTACCTAAGCTAAGTGTGAAATAATGTATATCTGAGTGATGTTTCGATGAAACTACCCCTTCTCGAAAGCATGCACCCCGACGTTTTGTTGCTTCAGTTTCGCCATGGATTTCTGCATTATTAATTGTTCAATCGTTGATTGTTCAAATTTATTTAAGCATTTACATGAAAAATGAGAGATATAAACAATTTTTTATTTCGATTTGCCAGAAACAAGTTTAGTAACATGCTACATCAAAGTTTTTCTTACTTGACCTGTTTACCTTTCTACTGCCTGAAAGGCTGAAACATCACAGTAGGAGCCTTTCCTACTGTTTAACTTTCAAAAAAAAAAAAAAAAGGCTGAAACATCACATATCTTGTTGTTCCTAGCACAAGCCGATTGTGAACTCGTGTTTACTTAAAACTCTAAAATATAGGAGCTCCCCAGCTCGTAGAAGACCTGCAGGACCGAGCATATGATGTTGAATCGTACGCTCCCGAAGCCCTATGATGTTGGCTGGAAGAGGGGAGGCATGAGCCACATGCGTGCAACTGAAGGATTAAGAAGACCTAATTGGCTGGAGAAAAATAAGAGAATAACGGCTGTTGGATGTTAAATGAACGGTTTGCATGCGCATTGCATATAATTAGCTACTAGGGTTACATGACAAATTTGTAATGAAAACCTTTGTTCATACAAACAAAATTTGGACATGTCTAAACAAACGGTGCAAAGCTCGTGTGTTTCACATCTATGCTATGAGCATAAAACTCCAAATGTAACACATCCGCCGCCTATACCTACCGTTTAGGTGTCACTAGCGAGATCCATCTAAGGTCAAGGAACTTCGAGTCGTGGCTGCTCCACTCCGCTGAGGTCTTTTGAATTTAACTTCCTTGCCTTCCCGCGCACGAAACATATGGACATGTGTCGTGGGTCAGTTTTGGGGCTGGTAATTGAGACACGAGAGAGAGCAGAAGAATGATTCATTTGGATCGACGAGCCATTTCACGAATTAATAGAATATTCCTCTATCCATATCTATTCTATCTTTATATGACCGGCCATAAAAAAGAATTTTTATGGCATGTGGGATGATCGCGTCTAAGTAGCCACATATCAGCTGCGCTCAATATGTAGAACCTCCATTGAATCAGATCTTTCGCTTTAAGAAATTTGAACCTAGCGAAAAGGACTATAAGCCTTCGTGCAAACAAGCAAAGTAGAAGCAAGACGAGGAAGCGGAGTTGTCATAGAAGCAGTAGCTTCCCCCGACAATATACAATACAACAGTAGCGACCATGGGTAAAAGATCCCCTAGTTTAACGAGTTTGTTGCTTTTCCTAAGCCGTAGAGGGGCAACTACTTATTGATTGATCGCCTTTGTTTGATATGTGTTCAATTTAGTACAATAAAAACTGCAACTAGATCAAAGCGGAAGGGCCACTCACTATAGAAGCTTTAACTAGAAAAGCCCTAGCCAATAGTCTAGTTTAGTAGTCGGACAAACCCCTATGCTTATGGCATGTTCTTGATATTGATTGAGTTGGAGGGAGTCAAAGACTACCATAGAATCCTTCAGTGGTCACCCGGTGACCTTTTTCACCGAAGCATCACCATAGTTCATATAATCTCCAATGGGGATCAGCGGAGAAAGCTCAAAGACCTTCCCTTCATTTGCTTTGTGGAGTCGCACACATCACATAGCTGCAGGTCAGAGGGCTCGTACTACCTGCCTAATCCTTTGCTCCGCGGGATTGTAGAACAGAAAGATCCTTCTAAACAACTTGGCACAAGGGAGGGGGCTATGTATTTGCATGACCCCTGCGGGTTTGACCATACCTACACCTGGAGTCAATCCCCTAACGGTCCTCCCACCATGCCGCAAAACATGAGCTCGTATGGAACCTTGGATTTCTGGCGTAACGGTGGTGAATGGTATCAAATTATTACTGTCGCATAACATAGTATATACGCTAAGGTTGGCCAAAATATGGACACCCGAAGGGCCCGACGCGCACAATCTAATCCTATCCGAGCCCGTCATTGCATGCACTTAGGACAACTGTCCATAACATCATAAATCCTCCCTTTTGAGGTACCCAAATGGAACGGTCCTTATTTGTGTTGCTGGTTGGTCTTTCTCAACGTGATTTCTAGCATGACAAAACATTCTTTATAAGATAGGGCCGTTCACATGAAAGAAAATATAAAATCCATTCTTCATTGTTAGGCACATTGCTCAAAATCCTCCAGGATCACAAGTGGAATGCTAAGCAAGGGTTGGGATGTTGCGAGCTCCGCGTCGAACAAAAAGAAGCAAGCAGTGGATGTTGTCGTAACGCGCAAGAGAGCAAGCATAGGCAACCAAACTAACTAAGGCTACAAAAGTAGCTAGCTAGGGTTTTTAAGCTGGCTACCATTTCTAGCGCGCGTACTGTTTTTGTTAAGATTGACATAAGGCGAACTGTCTCTAGATCGTATGGATCTCATGTACTCTTTGGAATTAATATATGCCTTCTATACTTCTAGTAGAGAGATAAAACATCGTATCCTCTCATCACTTGATCATCTCTCCTTTCTTTATAAGGACACGCAAAAACTTTGCCATCCACCGTTCTGCGACAACTAGTGTCTTTTCTCCCGCCAACTTTGGGCAAACTACCCCAAAACACGGGACACTGCATGAACCAAGTCTCACTCGAAAGAATCATGCGACACCATCTGCCCATCGTCGCTCCTTCGCGGCGAGAATGAAGACTTGAGGTAACTCGGTGTGATTGGCCTCGGCGATGACAATGATGATGATGATGCTGACACGATCATCTTCTTGCTGCCTCCCATGGACAATGTCCTCGTCACGTTCTTGAGGTTCTTTTGGAGTGCCCGGGCAACCGGCGACTCCACCGTGCTCTGCCCCTGCAGCCTCCTCTGGTCCTGAGAAAACCATGAACATGGTCATATCCAAGGCTCGTTTTTGGACGCATGAATTGTACCATGTATATTCAAATGCATGCGAGATTTGATGTGTGATTCATGTCTTCCCCCCTCCCCCCATCCGAAAAAACAGTTGTACTTGTGCACAGATATTACTAGGAATGATGTGTTAAGATTAAGTGGTTTGAATTCATTAATACCCTCTGTCGCTTCTTCTCTTGTTCTTTCTCCTTCCTCGTGTTATCGTACTCCTCCAACATGTCCAAAAGCCCCTCCTGCATTTGCACAGTCAATTATTTCTCATTCAGAAAATTGAAAAATGGAAGCCTGAGTACCTTCGCGCCAAATTTCAAAAGGGAAAGTAACAAGTAAAGAAAAATGCAAACAAGACATGCATACACCATCGTACAAGAACTTGGTGCCTCTGTCCTTCTCCCAGGCCACCACCTTTCGCCGTCAAGGCCTCCGCCATCGCTGCACCCGTAGAAACAGAACAAGAAAAATTCACAGGGCAGCATCTGTGTTCTGTTGATGAAAGGGGATCAATATACAAACGCAAGTTTCTCATGAAGAACAAGATGAGCATCGACGTGCACACACCTGGCATCTTGTTGACCAAGGCGCGCGCCTTCTCGGCGCGCTTCAGCACGAGGTGCATTCCTTTACCCACGTTGTATCTGTTCTCATTCTAAAAATTACACACATGAAAAACAATTCAATGTTTAAAATGAAGAAGAAATTTTTTGAAAGTGGATAAAGCTCGCATAAATAGTTATCTCTTGGTCAAAATTTTAGCTAACCAATATCAACATGTACAACTTGCACAAATATCTTTACTCCTATAAAAAACACATTTGGTGTTGATAGTGTGTCTGCCCTCCATCACTTGACCATTAGATTTGCACCTAACGCACACGGACAAGCTGTAGCAATTTTGTAAGACGACACCGTCATTCCGCTTCGCTCTTATATTATGGGACGAAGGGAGTATTTACAAAAGAATCCTTAGTCTCTCCGTCCAGCCCAAACCCACCCCCGCACCTCCCCCTACCCCGGCAAAGTAGAAATGGAACCAATCTGGATGGTGGCGCCAGGGAGCAGCTACGCCACAGTAGCCCCACCTGCCCACCACCGGAACCTCCCCTTCCTCCTCAGTATCTCTTTGCCCCTACCCCATCTCCTCCGACGCAGACCTCCTTAAGTATGCTGCAGTGCCCTCTGTTCCTCGCCGGCTCCT
This sequence comes from Aegilops bicornis, assembly GCA_021605145.1. NCBI lineage: Eukaryota > Viridiplantae > Streptophyta > Magnoliopsida > Poales > Poaceae > Aegilops > Aegilops bicornis. Next base: position 40,796 of record JAHIAL010000150.1, on the reverse strand, counting down.
CCTACCTCCTCCTCTCCCGCAGCAACCAACCTCCCGCCTCTCCTCCTCCTCTGCTCATCATTGGCGCCAACACTACTACCTACCACTACATACCCTTCACTTCCTACCGACGCCAAGCAACATGATCTAATTTAATGTGATGGTTGCCATGGAGGTACAATTTGGTGTCCATACAAAATTGCTTCCCAATGGAAAGAAACTTGGCTGCTTTCTTTAGTGTTCATGATGTTTTTGTAAAAAAAAAAAACATATGTGTGTTTGAATTGTTTCTCAACAATAACTCTGATTTTTTTATAGAAATCAATTTCACGCGTGTAGTCTACATTGCTTATCTTCGTTGAATCTTCATTATTTTCCTTCAGCAGTATTACTATTGCACTTAGTTGATGCAGCAGAAGACATCTGATGTGGCCATGGAATGTAATTTTCAGCCGCATCCAGATATGGTGAGGGATCCTAACTTTATGTTGTATTTGCCTGCTTGATCCATGATGCATTCATTATTTTGTAAACTGACTTAATATGCTCATGTTTTGCTAGGTGAGGATGTTGCTCGCTTGCTGCATCAAACTTGAAATTTTATGATCTTACGAAGATATGTGATGTTGTCGAGGCAAAGGTTGAAACGGGCGTATATTTCTTGTTTTCTTATGCAAACATGTCCTTACTAACTGATTGTAACTGGCATAATCATGCCATCTTGTAAGACTTTCTAAACCCTCACTATTAATGAAAAAAGAACACAGTAGGGATTTTTCCCTACTGTAAATGGTCAAAAAAAGTCCATAATTTGGAGAAGGATTTGTTCCTTCGACCTTTTGATTTTGTGGCGCAACTGACTTTGGCTTTACAACTTGTTTTACTTTTGTTAATTGGATCATAGCATAACCTCTTTCCTGACCAGCAATTGTTGTGTTATGTTTGCCTGTCTCTAGAGAAGGTGGGGATGGAGAGGAAGATAAGGGAAATGCTACACTTACAGACTGTTTTGGCACGAAAGCAGTTACGGACAGAAGTGTAAATTTGTGGTTGGTTAGTAATGGGACCCTCAACAAAATTTAAGGGTGAAGAGATTGATGAGGAGCACACACGTTAGCCTGTAACCTCTCTCCCGTGGCCTAGGATTATTGGGAAGATAATAGCAAGCATGTTGCTGAACTACAATAGTTCAGCATGAGGTTATGCTTAAAGGTCGTGTGAGGTTATGCTTGAAGGTAGTGCTCTCTAATGGCTTGAAGATAGATACACCAAGGAAGGACAGGCAGCGATGTTCAGTACGATTTTAAGTTTAAGGAGACAGTACGAGTGTCCATGAGAACATAAGTAGAGAAAAGTTATATGAATGGAAAGTTGTTATGTTTAACACACATTTTTGAGTTAGATTAATTATTTGGCTAGTGTTTTTATTACTCCATAGCAACCCACGGGCATTTAGCTAGTCATGTATAGATCCGATGGTTGTTCCGAGAATAGTAAAACTGAAATATATTAGGAAATTTCTGTAAAATTCATGTGAAGTTCAGAGTGTCTGTCTGTCTGACTCACTTAGGAAATCTCTGTAAAATTCATGTGAAGTTCAGAGTGTCTGTCTGTCTGACTCACCCTGTTGTACTCCTCGAGCCAGGATTCCTCCTCGAGGGCCGCCTGCCACCTCTCCATCCTCTCCAGCACCTCCTTCCGGCTGAACTCCTCGTCCCTGGCCTCCGAGATCCGGGCATCCAGCCGCTCTAGCACCAGCGACCGCTCCGCCGCGTCTGCGCAGCCGTCGTCGGACACAACCTCGTCGCCGCCGCCGTCCTCCTCCTGCTGCGCGGAGACGATGCGCGCGCGGAGCCGGATTTCCCTGAGCTCGCCGCGCTTCCTCGCCAACAAGTCCTTCATCCGGCGCCCTTGAGGCCCTCCAGCCGCGCCACCTCGGCCTCGACCTCGCCGATGGCGGTGGCCGAGAGCGCGCCGGGCTCAGTGATCTCGTCCTCCGAGGCCGCGACGTTGCAGGCCACGCCCTGGAACCGGCTCTGCTCCTCCGGCGGCGTGTCCATCAGGCTCCACAGCTCCAGCATGGCCACCACCAGGTCCTGCAGCCTCTGCATCCTGCCCCGCTTGGCCTCCCTCAGCCTCTCCGTCTCCGATTCCAGCCTCGCGATCGCGCCGTCGCTGATGTCACCGGCACCAGCTTCTTGGACTATGGTGGTGATCTCTTGCGGATCCATGCCGAGCACCGAGGAGGACGCGTGCAGCGAGCTCGTGAGCTCTGCCATCTTCTTGATGCGATTGTCCTGCCAAGAACAAGAACAAAAATCTCTCAATGACAGACTAGTTTTGAGGATATTTCTTTTCTAATCCGAACTAACTGGACCTTCTCTGATTGGAGATGCCGCAGGTGCGCTCTGAGCTCCTGGAGACTATTCATGGTGAGGTCGTCGGGGTCGGCGTCGACGCGCGGCGGGGGCGGCCGTTCGCCGGGCCTCATCTCCTGCCGGAGCCGGTCGATGAGCTCCGTGACCTCGGCGATCTGCCGACACATCTCGTCCCGCCGCTGCCTCACCTCCTCCAGCTCCGGCGCGATCGCGCACAGCTCCTCTCTGAGGCTCCCGGCGCTGGTCCGGGCAGCACTCCGCGGGTCGTCCCCGACGGCGGCGCGGAGGGCGGCCAGCTCGGCGAGGGCGGCGGCGATCTCCGCCCGCAGGCGCGCGCCTTGCTGCCTCACCTGCGCGACCTTGGCCCTGTAGACGGCGAGGCAGTCCTCCTCGAGCGCCCGCAGCGCCTCCCGCCGGTCCTCCTCCGCCTCGCCGACCTCGTCCCACGCGTCCCGGAGCTCCTGCAGCAGCAGCTCGCGCCGGGGCTCCATTCTTTGTTCTGGAACGCACGGGGAACGGGATAACCCGCATGCAGCTTCAGGGAGACGGCCATGTCACCCGCCGTCGGGTGGCCGGCCTCATGGTTCCTCCTCCGAGGACGATCGCTCGGTGCCGGTGGTGTGTTACGTACGTCGAGGTCAAGGACGCGGCTGTACGTGGATGAGACAACGTTGGACGGATCAGCGCGACGTGGTGGACTACGGCGGCGGCGACGGCCCGCCGGCCGGACGGACGGGCGAGCGACACGACGGCGACGGCTTCAGGGATTCGGGCGATCGGCCGAGAGGAGGTTGCGCGAGCGCGTCGATCGATGTGGGAGAGAAATGCGCGGGCGATCGGTGCGTGCATGGCATGCGTGTGACTGGAGGAGCACTTTGCATGCCTGCCTGCTCCTCGCAATATGCTCCCTCGCACGTGACGCTGTTGAGAAATTGGAGGTGCATATGGCCATGTATAAGTGATCGAGAAAACCGTCTTATATTAAGCCCGTCACATAATCTCAGAAACATGATTTTTTAACACAAGATAGACGCAAGTCACCATATATACGCCAAGATACACTCAACCCATGAAGATACACGCACACCCTATCCTGCATGAAAGATCCCCGGAAAGACCGAGAAAGATATCATATCATCAGAGGTACTTCGTCACGACGAACGCCTCCTCCCAATCGAATGCAAGACGCCGGAAACCGGAAATAAATCCAGAATAAATGCGCAAAGTGACTTGAACCCCGGACGCGATGGTGGGGATACCACAGTCGCTCTAACTATCCAACCACAGGTTGGTTCGCAGAACATGATCTCTTAAGACATGTATAATGGTGCTATCTTAGAAGGGACACGTAGAATAAATGATAAGGTGTAGGAGAAAGAACTCATAAGAAAAGGCTTGTCTTATCTTAAAAGACAAGAGATAATCTCTTAGCATAATGTCTCACCATATTTTTATGAATGACTAGTTATTTACATAGTAAAAGATGATGCCATTCGCCCTACTAGCGGCCGTGGCCACGTCTCCTTTTTTACGTCTATAAACAAACAGTGCGCGCGCGCCACAGCGAGCGAGCGAAGGGAAAAAGGGAAAACGAGCCCGCCTCACACCACAGTCGCCTCCCCCCCCCCCCCCCCTCCTCCCACCTCAAGAACCCTAGCCGCCTCCTCCTCCTCCTCCTCCTCCTCCCACCTCAGCCGCCTCCCCCCCTCCCCGCGCCGCGCGCATCCGTCCGCCCCGGATGCGGAGGCGAGCTTCCCGGCGACGGCGGCGGCGCTGGATTCGATCTGCAGCCATCTGCTCCATCCCGTTCTTCTCCAGCCGAACAAAGGCGAGTCCGCGGGGCGCCGCCGGATGGGGAAGGAAATGGAGCCCAGGGAGAGGGGTGGCAGCGGCTTACGCACTCCCTCCCCGAGCGATGGTCCGGCGGATGGACCTGGGCATGCTGCACCGCGGCGGTGTCCCCGGCTTTCCCAGGACGAGCAGTCCGTCGTGCCATCAGCGCCGTCCTCGCGTGCTAAGGTATGGATCCTCCTCCCTCTTCCCTTCCCTTGCCTCTCACCTGTTCTAACTTGTTTTGTTGTCCCCATCTTATAGTAGGCACGCTAGCCACCTCCCTGCTCCGTGCCCCACACATCTGACCCCTCTGCAGCCCCCTGTTACAGGTCAGCAGGTGACGCATGGTGCTCCGGCTGACTCACATCTTCCCCAGCTGGCCATGGAACACGATGAGCAGCAGTGGTACAAACTTCACCTTTGTTTAAATTCAGTTCAGATGAGGAACCTTCCTGTTCTCCAGATCCATCACCTCCTCCATCCATGGCTGCCTCCGCAGTCAAGAGATCAACTCGGAAGGCCAAAGGCGAGAGGAAGTAGGCGTTCCTCCTCCCATGGCTGCCTCCGGCCTATTACTCGGCTTTGGACAGGGTAATTTCTAATTTCTAAGCAGATGAGTGATGCATTGAACATTTCAAATCTTCGGCTGAAATTGAATTGTAATACAATTGTTTGTGTGCGCGTGCCCGCGTGTGTGTGTGCGCTGAATTGGCTACTTTTATATCGGCAAGAGTTATAAACATTAGCATACAAATGGTTGATTTATTAAAATATTACCCGAACTATATTTATACTATTGCTCATCATGTCCCATTTTCTCATAATATTTTTGCACAGTTTGTTGGAACTTCAAGACTGATATTAGAAGCTACCTGCTTCAACAAAAAGTGAAGAATTCACTGATCCAGTGGCTCCCCAGTGGCATTGTTCGTTCTGCTTTATTTACATTCTTATGAATCACAAGGTTGTTATCACTTTGTTTCAAAATATGTTTAGAACAAAAGCTTCCACATGAGAAATAATTCCTTGCGTCTTTAATTAGTGAAAAAGCACTCAATTGATTTCTGCAATAACTTCCTTGCAGGTTTCTACACTTAAGCTATATATTACACATATATAACTTTTCAAGTTGTTTGTTCATGATTGAAATTCCCTCATTAGTTATTTGTTGTGTGGACAATATTTTTATTTTCTTGTGACTTGGTTGTGCTTTGTTGTGTGCTAATTGCAGTAACAATGACGAACCGGCCAACCATGTCAGCAAGGCTAAACCAACAGAGTTGAAGGAGATCTTATGGTGTGAGGAAAACTAAATGCTACAATCCCTCTTTTGGTTAGTATCATTCAGTTTTACCGTGACTCTATGTTTTCTTCAGTTCTTGTGCTGATAAGACCAAGGTGTCTATATAGTAATTAATGGAGGTAGAAAGGTTGAAGACTTGTTATGGAAAATTATAATTCTATTTGCTTAAGAATTGTCTTTTGTTTTATTTGATTGCTTAGCGAGCTTACTAGATAGTGGCGAGAAGGAAGGGCACGGGCCGCTGACGCTGCACCACACAGAAGGGTGACGCTGGTCCTCCTCCCGCAAGCTCTTCTATTATTCATCCATGGAGGCCAACCAGCCCGCAATGTCAAGCGAGGTGTCGTTCTGTGGATCCGGCGCCCCGGACATCCTCCTTAGGTGTTTCAGTTGAAAGGTAGCGAGCATAAGTGCACACGATGGTTGGGATGATGTGCTACTGCGCAGGTACCAGCTTCTGCATTGTGTCTTCCCCTCTCAACTTCCTTGCCTCCCCACTCTCACTTTGAATTTGTGACCATATGTCCATACCTTGAATGCAATGCACGCAGAACAGTGCCTTGACAAACTACATGAGGTTGGATTGTGTGATTGGACCCTGTTTGTGTGCCGGCAGGAAGGGACAAGCAAGAGAAAGTATTGCTATTCCACTGGATTTTACTTCCTTTGATTTCACCAAACTTTGTATTATTATTTTCTTCTGGTATAGTTATGTCAATTTTTTGCTTCAATTAGCACAGGAATAATGAAGTGATATTCATTCAGTTGTTATCAGTTCACTATTTTGAAATGCGATCTTGCTTGTTACAGCCTAGTGAATAGTTTGCTCTTTTGCTGTCAAATACTTTGTTGTTGGCTCATCTTCGAATACAGATTGGATGCCTCACTACATGTTACTCCCAAGAGGTGGGCTTGCAGTTCTTATTTGGCTTATCTGTTTCAATAAGTTATTCAACACAGTACCTAGCATAGTCATTGGAAATAAGAAAAGTGCCCTCTCCTGACCAGCAACAACTAGATCCATTCAGGAATATTCCATTCTGAAAATGAGTATAAATTTCAGTTATTTTAGTTGTCTATTTAGAACATGATTTACCTAAATTCTGAAAGTACTGCATTTGCACTATACGTATGATGCAGAAGATCTCACTCAAGAAGTGGCCAACTGAGGTGCCAGATGATTGGCATGCTTGAGGAAGAATACAAGCGTTGGTGCTGCATTGAGCAACCGATGGTTCAAAAATAATCAGCAGCTGGAGGTTCAGGTTGTGGAAAAGACCCCCCCCCCCTCCCCCAAAAAAAACCCTGCAATTGCGCCAGTTATATAGATGGATGTATAACTGAAGTTGTTGCTGCATGAGATCATTATTTTAATTGTGAATCCAATTGTTCTTTATCACTAGGCCATGGACCATCTTACCCTTAAATTAAAGCACAACCGTCTTTCTATTAGTTTTGTCTTTACAAGTGTGTCCCTGCTGCCATGTTGTCCAAGATCAACATTTTGTAGCTTCCTTATATATGGATATTTTCACCTCTCACAAATGCTCTTTCCTTTTGTTGATGTCTCGTCTCCTGTGTACTGATAGAGGCATAGAAAGATGCATATCTTGGATGAGAGAAATATGATTGTCCATGTATTTCAGATCTTGCACTTACTCTCTTGCGAGTAGTTTCCTAAATATAAAAGATACGGTTTTCAGTCATATTGGTTTATCGTCCTTTTTGGTAAAAGATTCAAAGTGTGTGTGTATAATCATTTATAGTAGATAGGATAGTGCATTCACTGAAAATTTGTGAGCGTAAGTTACCTTACTCAAGCTTGTGCTTTTGGATTGCAGTTCAAATTTCACCTCGGGTTGTAACAGAGAAGACCATTTAACAAAGAAGACCATTGTCGAGACATATTTAGAGGTGGTGAAGTTGTGGAGCTTATTTTGCTTTTTTTATTACATGACTAAAATAGTGTGTAGTTTTTTTGGAATAGCTAACGAGTTCTCACTTTAATTGTTCCCTGGAACACCATTTTTATTGGACTCATCGGTTGGTCCACAATGATAGTCAATTGTTTTATGATTTCCCATTGTAGTACATAGATGTTATGTTTTTTTTCTTATAGTTTCCCCTTCGATTCTCAATATGGTCGCTGTTGAGGGTTATGTACCTATATGTATATGTTGGGATTCAGATACATGTGTTTGATTAATTCATTTATTTATTTCCTTGGTCCTTTTGGTGCTGCCACTGAATTAAGGAGTAGTAAGACACAAGGCAGTGCTTAATTTTACCCTCAAAACCACATTGTAAATATCTATCGCCTGCTGGCCTACTACTGTAAATGGTTTGTATAGTTTGTTTTCCAATGGATTTAGTTACATGATGTTGGATTAGATGGCTGCCATTATGCAGCTCATTTTCAGTGCCTCAGGTGATGTTCTATATAAAATGGCGTAAAATGTGAAATTGGGCAATACTTTTGATATACTTTTGTAACATGGTGTATCATTCATTTTGGTTTGTACATAGTTCTATTGGTTTGTCTCTAATTGTCATGTCAAATCTGGGGCTTTGTATTTTCATACCGGCTTTATATTGTAGTACCACAACCTGGCAGTATAAGAGTTCTGGTTTTCCAGAGGCTAGAACTTTGATGGATAGTTCTTAGTGTGATTCTATGGATACAGAGCCCAGGTAAATCACTTCTCATTGCCTGTTTTATCGGTATCGATCGTCTATTATCTTAGGATACAACACATTTTTCATATACAAGATTCGACCGAACGGTTCTGATGCCACAAAGTGACCGTGCTTTGTTAATACGTATATGAATACTTATGCTTTATTCAAGACACATTCAGTTTCTTTTTCCTTTGCAAATAAACTGTAGATGTAGCGTTGGCCTGAGCCCCTAAATTGTCGTATGCTATTTCCTGGCTGGATGATGATGTTGAAGGAATTTCTACTATGAACAATGAAAACATTCAACCACAATCACTATGAACAATTGCCTGAACAAGTTTTCAGCGCCGATGATCCACCAATCACACTGACTAATATTCATCACTTCAAAACGCCTATAAGACCTATCTCTCCCTATCTACCTTCCTTTCTAATAGCATTGTAAATATTCTATCGTAAGCTTCTTAGAACACTATGTGTCATGAATAATCTATGTTTTCCAATCTTCCCTTAAATATATTTATGTTCACTCTTTTAGTACTTGCCTTACTCTCGCCCCTTGTGCCATCGGCGCAACGGGTCATCCAGTTAAAGATAAAGCTAAGAGATGACTCATTGTAGATATGTTATTTTGTCATATCTAAATTACATGCAAGACTTAAGGTAAGACTATCTTATCAACCATTGTATATGCCCTTAGTATAGATATCAATAAATGTGTGGTAAAAGAAATTTTGCTGAAGCATGTACAATAGTACTATCTTAGGATTGCAACATAGAATAAATACTTAGTTGAAGAAGACTAAGAGAGAGAAATCATAAAAAAAATCGTCTTCTCTTAATTAAGAGATGATCTCTTAGTAACAATTGTCTCATCATATATTTAGAAACATCTAGTTATTAAAGACAAGACTAAGAATAGTTCATTGTACATCACTTTTTATTGTCTTCTCTAAATTACGTGGCGAACATAATAAGACAGTCTTACCAACTATTTCACATACCGATTATTTCTCAATTGAGAGAAGACAAACCTTTTTTTTTAAATGTTATCTCACGTCCGTCATATATTTGGCGTCTCCCAGCAAACGCCTTCCCCAACGTTACACGGATCTCAAGGCAGGGTCGATCCACGTCAGATCTGAAAAGTAGTTCGTTGTAAGATTAAAGCCAGCGAACGTTTCACCTCATTCAAAATATCTTTTTTTCAGATAATTCAAAATATCTCAGCTTGCTACACTAGCTAGCGGTGAGAGCGCGTAGATGGGTTACCTGTGTTTGATTCCCAGGAGTTCTTTTTTTAGTTTCTTTTATTTTTCACCACGATGGTATCTCCATTTACATGGCAATTTTTCTCTACGAAAAATTAAGATGGCAGTTTGTAAAATTTCGAAAAATGTCACATGGCAATTTAGACATTTTCTCACAAGTCAAATTTTTTTTGTACATAGCATTTTTATTATTAAGAGATGGCATTTTTTATTATTAAGAGATGACATTTTTATTACTTAAGATATGGTACTTTTTCTTCTTTAATATATCACATTTTTAATATTTAAGATATGGCACTTTTATTATTAAGAGATGACATTTTATATTCTTTTAAGAGATGGCATTTCTTCTTATTAAGAGATGGCATTTTTATATTTTAAGAGATGGCATTTCTACAGGATGGCAGTTTTTAAAGTTTAGCATGGCATTTTTTCGGGATGGCAGTTTTTAAAATTTAACATGGCATTTTTACAGGATGGCAGTTTTAAAAGTTTAGCATGGCAATTTTAACTTTTTCTAGATCATACGATCTTTTTTTATCATACTCATTTTAAATTTATAAATTAGAGGAATGGCAGTTTTTATAAAGTAGCACGGCATTTTTCATAATTCAGACCAAGGGCAAATTTGTTTTTGTACAAGATGGCAATTTTTTTATCGAATACTGCGTTTATTTGTTTTTACATACATCATAGCAAATCTGAGAGTTAAATGCACCGGAGGTCCTAAAAGTTTCGTCTGGATGTCACTTTAGTCCTAATTTTTTTTAAATGCACCTTTATGTCCTAATTCTTTAGTTAGTGGTTCACCCGAGGTCCTTTTTTCACGAGTGCTCGCTGACCCGCCCGCGTGGCGCATTGACCCACGCCACGTCAACAGAGGGCCCAATCGCCAGGCGAGAGAAATACACTGGAGGTCCTAAAAGTTTCTGGGCAGTATCACCTTAGTCCTACTTCTTTCAAAATGCACGTTTAGGTCCTAATTCTATAGTAAGTGGTTCACCTGAGGTCCTTTTCTGCACGACCGCTCACTGACCTGCTTGGTTGCGCGTTGACCCATGCCACGTCGACTTAGGGTCACTAGCAGATGACGAACATTGCAACAAAAAAAATATGTTTTGCAATCACTAGTTGTAGGCATTGATTTAGTTCGATTTGCATTGTTTCATTAAGTTTCTCAAACTGCTTGCTCTGATTTGAGATTGGGTGATAGGAGCTTGTGGAAGAGGCGGCGCCGACGATGCTTCTTCACAATGCTCCCTTCCGTCACACGCTTCCCTATCGGGGAGCTTGTTCATATGGCATTGTTACACCGTTCTTCTCCCTAGTTGGAGATGGGTTAGTGTGTGCGATGTGGGATGGATCTAATCTAAGTTAATAAGAGCATCTCCAACAGCCGCTCCAAAAGGCGCGCGCGGTAAACCAATTTTTTCTTGGCGGGACGTTTGGTGGCGCTCAGTGATGGCGGGAAAGTCGCGCGCGCGGGAAAAGGCGGCAGGTCGCGCGCTTTTTTTGGCGCACCGCTTTCGGCGCGCCTATAAAATGCGGCGCTCGCCACGCGCCTATTCCACACACTTCTTTTCCTCTTTCGCTGCCACGCGCGCCTCCACCACTTCCTCGGTTGCTTCCGCCAGCACGCGGGCCACCGCTCGGCGCCCGCGCGCCGCCGAGAGCGTCGGGCTACCGCGGCGTCCGCGGCGCTTTCTAACGGCGGGTGCCACTCGAGATACGGTCCGACCAACTCCGGCTCGGCCTCGGCACCTTCGAGACGGCGCACGATGCCGCCCACGCGTAAGACGCGGCGGCATGGCGCCTAGGCAGGCCGCACCAGCAGATGAACTTCCACGACGTCCACACGCTGCAGCAGGCGCTGGACGTCGCCCCGCCGCCTCGTCTTCGGACGGCACAAGACCGTGCGTATCACGCTGAGCGGGAGAACCGCCTCTTCGTCGCCCATGAGGACGAGCGGATCATGGTGGAGTGCGCCAGCAACACCCGGAGGACGTCACCTACGAGCAAGCCTACTGGGCAAGGCGCCGTGAGGAGAAGACGCAAAGGCGCCACGCTGAGCGGTTGAACAGGCGTCGGTGGAAGGCCCTGGCGCTATCCCAGTGCGAAGTCGTTGAGAATGGTGGTGAGACAATCTTTGCGTCTGATGATGATCGTTGGGAAGACATGTGGCTTGATACCTCGGATCAGACTAGCGAGGATGGCGACCATGACGATGACGACGACGACTGGGAGTAGGCTGTAGTTGCACTATCTAATAGTTTTTATCTATGTCCTTGCACTATCTAAAATAGTTTTTATCTATCTATGCTATGGAACTATGTAAAATGTCTATGTATCGTTTTTTCTATCTATGGATTTTATTAAAAAATGTACGCACTGTTTAGCGCACGCTACATTTTAGCGTCGCCGGAGCTACGCTACGCCACTTTTTGACGTCTGGCTGGAGCGAGCCACGCCGCGCCAAACCAGGCGAACGGCGCACGGCAAATGCCTTTTTTGCGTGCGGCGCGTTGCGCGGCTGTTGGAGATGCTCTAACGCCTTGTACAATGATAGGTGCTTAGGAAGGTGCTTAGAAAAATAAAGCGGGCTTTCTGAAGCACCAATGCCTATTTTTTACAGGAGAGACGCCTAATTAATCGTATATCCTGTACAAATAAGCACCGGTGCTTAAGGAAAACATGGTTTATTATTCCAAGCTTCTCCCGAAAACTTAGGAGCCCCCGAGCGGCGACTAGGGTTTCGAGGAAAACGGCGGCGCACGCCAGATCTCGATCGGCGGGGCGCGTTGGGGCGGCGTGAGGATGAATCCATCTGACGCTGGCAAGGGGAAGGAGGGAGCTCTCTCACCACGAGTGGCGAGGGCGCGACTGGAGGAGGCGATGGGCAAACTGGATCTGACGGAAGAGGAGGCAACGCCGCTGGTGCTCGACGACGCCGACGATGAGCCGGTGAAGTGGGCATTGGCGGGCAAGGTCCTACATCGACACATCGCCCATATCTGCATTTATTTCCAACGCCCTTCGGCCAGCTTGGGGAAACCCTAAGGGCCTGTCTTTTCTGTCCGCTGGGGAGAACATCTTTGTGGCAGAATTTGCATGCAAGCGTGATCTCGAGCGTTTTTGGGAAGGAAGCCCATGGCATATCAGTAAGCATGTAGTGATTCTCTCGGAGTTCAACGAGTGTATGAAGCCGTCCGAGCTGCAATTCAACAATTTGCAGCTTTGGGCTAGGGTTCTCAACCTGCCCTTCAATCTTCGCAATGAAAAGCGAGGGCAGGTGGTAGCGAAACAGGTCGATGCTAACGCCCAATCAACACAGTTTGACCCCATGGGGGGTTTCTTGAGGACGAGGGTTACAATTGATGTCAACAAACCTCTAAGGAGGTGGATACTCATTGATTCAGCGGCTCGGGGCAGTCGGGACTGGTATGACATACAATACGAGAATGTCCCAAATTTCTGCTTTTCGTGTGGCCGCCTTGGCCACGCTGACCTGATGTGCCCGACGCCTGGGACAAGGGACGAGAACGGAGATCTTCCGTTCAAGACATGTCTCAGAGCACCAGAGGACAAGAGGAGGACTGGGTCGAGCGACAACTCAGGAGCCAGCCAGAACAACTCGAAACAAGGTGGACGAGCCGAGGTTCTGAATCAAGTTCGACCAAGGATGCCAGCCCTGAGGTCACCTCTCCTAAGAAGAAGAATGCACATGCCAACAAGAGGAAGGGTGGACCACCAAAGCAAGTTTATAGGAAGGTTATCATGCCCGCTGCGCCAACTGAGGATCAGGAGAACTCTCAGGCCAATGCGATCATACAATACGATCCTACGGTGGCAAGGGTTGTTGAAGAAACGGACGAGGGGGGAGGAGAATGTGCACCCAAGAAGAAGAGGGACACACCGACTACTTCAGAGAATTCGGCGGGTGCTGCAGTGCAGCCCTGCCAGTCCCAATGAGCTGCATAAGCTGGAACTGCTGGGGGCTTGGGAACCCCGAGGCAGTTCGCGAGCTTCGCAACGTTGTGAAGCAAGAAGGGCCCGTGCTGGTTTTTGTCATGGAGACGAAGATCAGTGGGAAGCGAGTTGAGGATCTGCGGCATACTCTAGGGTTTGCAGGCAGTTTTGCAGTAGACAGCGACGGCCTAAGCGGAGGCATAGGGCTGTTTTGGTCCAATGACATCAAGGTTGAGCTTAAAAACTTCAGCAAAAATCATATTGATGTGATGGTTAGTTCAGACACCATGGGTTCGAACGCGTGGAGGTTTACAGGGTTCTATGGAGCGCTAAGAGCCTCCGATCGTCACCATAGCTGGCGCTTTCTTAGAACACTCCACAGCATTCCACATGGTGCGTGGATGTGTGTCGGAGACTTCAATGAAACTCTATACCCCCATGAACACTTTAGCAGAATGATCGCCCTGAGCGACAGATGAGGGAGTTTCGAGAGGTCACGGATGAGTGTGCTCTCCAAGATCTTGGCTGATCAGGTGTGGCCTATACATGGGACAACCGGCAAGCTGGAGATGCCAATGTCAAAGCATGGCTCGATAGGGCCTTTGCTAATGAGGAGTTTCGACAAAAGTTCGAACACACACGGGTCAGGCATGTGTGTGCGGTGGAGTCAGATCACTGTTTCATTATAGCTGAGTTCAGAAACCAAGCATTTGCACATAGACCACCGGGTGCCAAGCAGTTCCGTTACGAGAACGTCTGGCAATCTCACCAGGATTATGAGCAGCTCGTTGCACAGACCTGGAGGGGCCAGACACGCGTTTCGGGGCTGCAGGGAATTATGGACTCCCTAGGGCAACTTCAACGACAACTCGAGCCCTGGGGGTCGCGCGAGTTTGACAGTTTAACAAGGATACCGTGAAATTTGCGTAAACGATTTGGACAAGCTGCGCTTAACGATCGGTGGGCGTGGCCCCACGGATGAGGAGAAGACTGTTATCTGAAGCTCAGAGGCGGCGCCTCGAGGAGATATGGCTGAAACAGCGTTCCCGAAGTTCCATGGCTACTTAGACGGAGATCAGAATACGACATATTTTCAAGCTCAAGCCAGAAAATGGAAGCGGGCAAACAAGATTGTGGGACTCAAAGCGTGTTGATGGCTCTGGTTGTGTCTCGGAGGCGGAGGACAAAGCTGAGGTCCAAGCTTTCTACCAAGCTCAGATACATCGCAAGGTGCTAACGACACTAGCGCGCTGTTATCGTATGTTCCACCGAGGGTAACACATGAGATGAACGAGAGGCTATGCAAACCATTTGAGGCCGAGTAGGTGCACCAAGCATTGTTCCAAATGGCCCCATCCAATGCGCCCGGAGTGGACGGTTTCGCTGCCGGCTTCTTCCTACATCCTTTGGAAGGCAAGCGGGAGGAGGTGACTCGAGCGTTGCTTGCTTTTCTCAATGGTGGAGAACTACGATTGGGTCTAAATGACACGCCGATTACATTGATCCCCAAGGTATGTCATCCTCGTGAGCATATCGCAGAAGATTGGCCCTATTGCACTTCGCCTCGTTTCTTTACAAATTGGCGGTCAAAGTGATTGCAAACAGGCTACGGCTTTGCATGAATGACATTGTTAGTGAAGAACAGAGTGCATTCGTTCCGGGTCGTCTGATAACGGATAATGTTCTCGTCGCTTTTGAGAGTGTGCACACTATGAGGCGACGGAAGAAGGGAAAAATTATACTTGTGCAGTTAAGCTGGATATGATGAAGGCTTACGATAGAGTGGAGTGGCACTTTTTGGAAGCAATACTTTTGAAACTGGGTTTCCATGCGGATCTGGTCGCTGATTATGAAATGTGTCACTTCGGTGAGATTTTCAGTCAGGTCAACAGCGAGCTGCAACCTTCTTTAACCCATCGAGAGGGCTTGGCAGGGATGTCCGGTGTCCCCATACCTTTTTCCTGCTTTCTGCGTCGAGGGCTTCTCATCGGGCCAAGCATTATGGTAACTTGGTTGATCGCGGAATAAGGGTGAACTTCAGAGCACCTTGGGTGAGCCACCTTTGTTCGCCGATGACAGGTCTTATTTTCATTAAGGCTAACACGGAGAGTGCAACAAGATTGAATGAAATTCTAGAGATCTACGGGAAGCGTCGGAATGAGTGTAAATGTAAACAAAAGCTCAATCTTCTTCGGTCCCAACACACCAAGACCTCTTAGACAAGTTCTCGAAACTAACACTTGGTGTTCCAAAGGAGGCCTTTTCAGAGCGGTACCTCGGTCTTCCCGACAGCTGTTGGTAAGATAAATAGTGGTACCTTTGAGTACACGGGAGACAGAGCCCGAGGGTATATGCAAGGATGGTCGGAGAGGCTTTTGCTTGCACCGGAGAGAAGCACTTCTCAAATCTATTGTCCAAGCTTATACCGACGTTCAAAGATGAGTTGCTTTCTCTCGACGAAGAAGGTGTGCAAGGGTTTGACCTCCAACATGGCAAAATTCTGGTGGGGAGTTCCATTGATGTAAGATCACTCCATTGGATCTCATGGGACAAGCTTGCAACACCAAAATGTAATGGCGGAATGGGATTCCATGATCTGCGGATCTTTAACTTGGCATTGTTAGGAAAGCATGGATGGCGCTTCATGATAAACCCGGATTCCTTGTGTGCCAGGGTAATGAAAGGGAGATATTTTCCTGACACAGACTTCACGCATGCCTCGGTACCCAAATCCTCTTCGGTGACGTGGAGGGCTATTGTGGTAGGCCGTGAAGCTTTGCAGGCGGGACTGGTGAAGCGGGTCGGTAATGGGTCCTCTATATCTGTATGGGAGGACAAGTGGATCCCTTCTATGGTTACAATGTCACCGATGCTACGACCAGCAAATGCGACAGTCCTCACTGTCGATGAGTTGATTGATACAGATAGCTGGAGTTGGCGTAGGGAGTTAATAAGAGAAAATTTTATTACACCAGATGTGGCAGCGATTCTGAATATTCCGCTACGGCGGGGAGGAGGCGAGGATTTTCTCGCGTGGGCACATGAGAAGTCAGGCAACTACTGCTAAATCAGCGTGCGGGCTCTAGTGAATCAAAAGAGCGCCTAGCTCTAGATGAAGGGCAGGTTATCGGCACATCGCTGAATCAACAACAGATGTGGAACCCAATCTGAAACTCAAAGTCGTCCCGAAAGTGAGGGTGTTCTGGTGGCGGGTGATGAGGGGCATCTTACCTGATGAGTGCACTCTTAAACGCCGCCACATCAGACAGATCAACACTTGTAAAATTTGCCTAGCCATGGAGGAGGACTTGGAACATGCACTGCTGCACTGTTCGCATGCACAGAGGTTTTGGGAGGAAACTAGATTGTTATTTCATGTGGATCTACCCCGGCTCCATCCTCTTACTTGGACGAAAGACATTCTATGTGATCACCGATTCTCTGGCAAGGACCGGGCGATCTTCATCACAGTGATGTGGGCAATTTGGACGTCTCGAAACCGGCTGACTCACGACAAGGAAGGGTGGAACCCAACCTACTCGGTCAGACGAGTTAGAGAAGACCTAGCCATCTTGGAACTACCAAGGCAAGTGGAGATCATACTACCCGGCTATGGCTGGGAGCCTCCTGACGATCCTCATATCAAGATCAATACAGATGTCGCGGTTCATCTTGATGATGGCAATGCTGGAGCGGGAGGGATCGCCCGCTCGTCCTCAGGCTTCAAGGGTGCATGGTGCAAACCGTTATCGGGTGTTACGGATCCTCTCATCGCGGAGGCTCTAGCATCAAGGAAGGAGTCCTTCTTGCTACACTTCGAGGCTTCACGATGTGATCATGGAGATGACGTTTCAGAGGCAGTTCACCTCTGGAACTCTCGCTACACCGGTCGGTCGGTGATAGCACCTATTTTGTTAGAAATTGGAGAGCTAGCACTTAGTTTTACTTCTTTTCGCATCCAGCATGTAATGAGAACAGCCAATGGTCCTGCACACTTGTGTGCTAAGCGTGCGTGCACGCTTAATGTGACCGAGAGCTGGCTCCATACCACTCCTGGCTTCCTGATCAGCAACCTTCTGGCTGATTGTTCAGCGAACGCTTTTGTTGAATAAAGCTCTCTAAAGTTTCCCGTAAAATTTTTTTTATTCCAAGCATCTTTTGTAAGCACCTTGCATTGTACAAGGTCTAAGAGGCTGAGCTATGGACTTCCAGTCGTCTTGAGAGAAAGCCTAACCGCCACTAGATAAATCGCCCTCCCACACCCCCCAGCCATCCTTCCGTCATCATGGGTTAGAGGGAAAGGAATTTTGTCACTTGTCCGTCGTGTAGTTAAAGAAATAGTTATGTTTTTGATTTCAACATCGAATGAAAGTCCTTGGCCCCAATCCTCCTTGTTCATGCTCAGTGTGGTGTTGCCGAGGAGCTCGGACGACGGGTTGGTACTTAATGTTGTTTGGCATCATGGTTCCATGGGTATCATCAGTGACAACGTCATCTTCTTTTGGAATACTTTCTTTAAGCCTTTGCGAGCAAGGTCGTTGACCTGGTATGGCGATACGTCTGTCTAGATCATTATGGGGCCTCCTGAATGTGTTTGGCCTGATTGCGAAGCTCCGTAATACGTGACAGACTTCCATTGCAACGATTGGATCAAAGTTTGGTCCTTTATAGGTCTTTGCATGTGCTTTAGTGGCTCTAGTTTTCAATGGTGTCCAAGTTTGGTCCTTTACATGGCGAGTAGTGCATGTCGTTTTGAATTTTGGTTGCAGAAATATTTCGGCCATGGCTTCCTAAATCAATATACTTTACTAATTTATGTTCTCATTTCGGCCAAATGACAGAAATCCTCAGTTGAATTAGATCGAAATTCAGCAAAAAAAAAATGCAAAGAATAATGAAAAAACATAATATTGTAACCCAAGACAATTTTTTAGTGTGTACCGAGGTGACCAACTTTGAAAGACGGTTTAATTCTTGCTGCCTTGTATTGGTTTGGCCCGTTTGTGTTTTATCTATAAAGCGTGGTGAGACCCTTTTTCAGAAAAGAAGAAAAGAATGCCATTCCTAGGAGAGTTCGTGTCGAAATATATTGTCCATCTCTCTTCATCAGTTTAGACTTTTAGATGAATTAATTGGAACATGAATTTGATATTTAGAGATAGAAACGGCGCAGAACAAACTGATGGCACGGCAAGAACCTGCAAAACGAAGACGTGGGTGCTGACCGAGGAGAGGAGCCCCAAGGTTTACCCGGGATCCTGGATGCAAACGGAACGAAACGAATACATTTATGCCTCGATCGGGAAGAAATTCTGGGGGAGGGGCTATTTTTATGCAGGTTCTACGAATGTACTATATACAGAGGAAAGACGCATCATTTCTGATTCGGTACATCCTCCTTAAACACATTAAGGGCTGAGATCTGCCCATACCCCTTCGCTGTCAGGGGCATGATCGTCTTATGTAAAAAAAATTCCCCCCGCGCGTCCACGCCGATACCCCCGCCTGTGTATAATGGGGCTGCCGCGACGAGCCGAGCCGCTTTGGCAGCCGTGGAGGACGCGAGCCGAGCCGAGCCGTTAGCATCCATGGGCCCACAATGTCGATGCGTATGGCGGTTTGGGGGCGACGTGTGGTCGTGGGCGCTGTCGCAGTTAATCGCGCAAGACTAATTGCGGCGCTGACCGATCGCGTCGATCTCCTCGCCGCCAGCCTTTTACGCGTCGTAGTCCGTGCCCTCCATTGCAGCGCTGCGGGCGACGGGCGCTTTTCGCCTCGGCCGGGTAGTGACGACGAACGGTCGGTTGCCGCTGCAGCGACCGCCTACCGCCAGACGCCACCAGCGCTGACCGCCAAGGCGGTTGCCCCCGCGCTTCCCACGCCACGAATTTTCGCCGCTGCCGTCGCGCCGCTTTTCCCACGCCATCGATGCGCTTGCCGCTGGTCACGCTTTCACACGCCGCCGCTGCTTCGCTTTCACATCGGCATCATTGTCGCACAGGCCGCCAGCCCGCCTCTCCCTCGGGCGCGCCACCGACAACCGCCTACCACCTCCCTCCCCATTGCCTATAAAGACGCGCCAGCCCTCGAGCAGGCCGTGCCATCTCCTCGCCCGCCCATCTCTTCCTCTCCTCACACGCCCATCTCCCTCTCTCGCCGGCAATGTCTTCGTGATTTCGGCGAGGCGTGGGTCGACCGGCGTTGGCAGCCGAAGTCTCACCGCCGGGCGACACGGAGGATCTGGCCCGATGCACGGCGTGATGGTGCCGCCGCAGCCAAAGTGCCGCGGCCGTGGCGGATCGGGCGGACGGCATCCCACTCATGGGGACCGCCGCCCGAGGCAGCAGCTCCACGCGTTCGGGCGGCCGCCGCAACCGGAGGGCTGGCGCAGGTTCGGAGCGGGAAGAACTTCGACATCGCCCTCGGCGCTGTTCAGGGACGCGGCGGCCGCCGCACTGGTCGGGGACATTACCAGCGAGGCCGCACTTCCGTGGTCGCCGCCGCCGCTGCCCACCTCCAGCCGCTTCACCGCCCGCGCACGTTAAGCGCCGACCCGGCGCTGGTCGAGATCTCGCTGGCGCAAGCCGCCTCGCGAAGACGGAGACCCCGACGACACGCCGGGATACTTATGTGCTGGCCTGGGCCGGCAGAGGAGGCGGCGGCAGCGACCACTCGTGAGGAACGAGCGGCCGGGCGGCCATAGCGGCGGCGGTGAGCAAAGAAAGCGGGAAGACAATCGGTGGGATTTCAGCGACGACGACGATGGTGGCGATTTATGGCGGCGACGACGGCGGCGAGAGAGGCCGGTATGGCGCCGGTCGTCGACCTCACCGGGCGCCACGACGCAGTAGTCTAGTTTAGGGTTTTATTTAAATTTCGGTCTAAGTTATGTAAGAGCAGTGCTCGGTTATGTTTAGTGTTATGTAAGGCAGTTTGAATTATGAATGAACTCGGAATGGCTTATCTGAAAAAAAACCGTATGTTTAATTTGATGTTAGTTGTGCAACTTCAAAAAATAAACGGAAACATGCATTTCAACGTTATGAGAAAAATCAGTGCTCGGTTACGCATGCATGGGGCCTTCACTCATACTCGAACGGTCTCTGAAAAATTCTTAAAGCGATAAAAAAAGCCAGAAAACTTTTCATGCATCCTAATGATGATGGTGGAACACTATAAAAAAATGTGGGTACATTTGAAGGCTATCGGAAAAAACTCCTTTCAGACGGGGCCTTCGGTCCTGCCCAAACGGGGTCTGAAGAAGGAGGCCAACTTGTCGACATATTCGGAAAAATTATAGAACATTCATAAAGCGATAAAAAATACAAAAAACTTGGAATGCATCATACTGATAATGGTGGAACACTATAAGAAAGTTTATAGAAGGAAAAAAACAATTATAAGAAAAATTTATAGAAGGAGAAAAAACAATGATAAAAAAATTGCCTCCTGTGCTTGCAGGCCACAACTGCGCTTAATCGGTCCGGCCCGATCAAGCCGGGCGGCGAAAGGGCCGGCCTTTCGGCCCAGCTACGGCCTGCAGCACAGTCAATCGGGGCAGTGGCGGGACGGGGCGGGAATCAGAGGAGTTCGAATGGGAGGTGGGAGGCAGGTATATAAGGCGGTCGCGGGGCTGATTCGTGGCGGGCGAGGTGGGACTAAACTTTAGTCTCACTTCGCCGACCACTGCCTCCGCACCCAGCCAAGCAGAGTCAATGGGACAGCCCAATGCCGCCGTCACAAGATCATTATTGTGCCTTGTGGACAGTCAAGACTTTTTTTTAAAATAGTATTAAGTTTTTTAGGTATTTATGCCTTTCGTTATTGTATAAAAAAATCCATACATAATATATAATTGTTAACTACATTTATTATAATAATAATGAGTTGTTTATTACAATTTATAGGAAAAATAATGAGTTTTTATAATTAATTGTTAAAACAATAATGAGTTTTCAGATAATTAATTGATAAAGAGTTTGTTTGTAATGAATATTTTAATCAGTTTTTTTGTAGATTAGTAATTACATTTTTAATATTTTTGTAATGTTAATTAACATCTAAAAATACTTAACATATATGCAAAGTTTAGTACTGCAATGTGTTGCATTAATGGCTAAGTGTTTATACATAATAACAATGCGTTGTTTTTTATAACTTATAAGTAAGAATAATGAGTTTTGTATTACAATTTATAGGTAAAAATAATCAGTTTATATTTTGAAAGGCATAAATCTTGTTAACAATTGTACAATACGTAGGGCTTTTCATTAATTATAGAACATATATTAAATGATAACAAAAGGCATAAATAACAAAAAAACTTAATATTATTTTTTAAAACAAAAACAAAAAGGTCTTCGACAGCGCATTGGCTTCAAGACAAAGGATGACGATGCGCCGACGGGCAAGCTGGGCCTGCCCATTGACTCACACATAAAGGGGCAGGGTCGGCGGGGTGAGGACTAAAGTTTAGTCCCACCTCGCCATGAACGACGCCATGACCGCCTTATATACCTGCCTCCCACCTCCTTTCGAACTCCTCCGATTCCGCACCGTCCCCGCCACTGCGCCTGATTGACCGTATGCAGGCGAAGCCGGGGCGAAGGTCAGCCTTTTGCCGCCTGCTCGATCGGCCGGACCGACACGCTGTAGTTATGCGGCCTGCAACCACGGTTGGGCTGTTTTTTTTTGCATCACTATTTTTTGCCTTCTATGAGTCACGGCGTAGGTGGGAGGGGCGCTTAGTCCCACCTCGCCGAGGGACGCCACGACCGCTTATATAGCCGCTGCTCGTGCTCTTTGTTAGATATAAAATAGTTAATACTAAAGAGATTTGACGTTACATACCTGCCCGGGAGGCTATGTAAAGTCAAATCACTTTATTAACTAGCTATCTTATTTTTTTCATTTTGTCCCTCCGTGCACTTTAAAAAAAACCGTATGTTTAATTTGATGTTAGTCGTGCAACTTCAAAAAATAAACGGAAACATGCATTTCAACGTTACGAGAAACATGTTGCGTCACGTCCGGGGGTGTGGTATGTGGTGTTTTCACCGAAAAAAATATTGAAAATTCATAAAGTAAAAAAAAAAGCCACAAAAAATAATGAGTTCTTTATTATACTTTATAATGAATATTATGTTCAGTTATTATACTTTATAATGAATAATAATAATGAGTTCTTTATTATACTTTATAGAAAAAAATAATAAGTTCTTTATAATTAATTACTAAAACAATACTGAGTTTTTTGATAATTAATTGATAATGAATAATTTTATAATGAATATTATGTTCAGTTATTTTTATAAATTAGTAATTACATTTTTAATATTTATGTAATGTTAATTAATGTCTAAAAAATACTTAAAATATGTGCAAAGTTTAGTACTGTAATGTGCATTGCATGAATGACTAATTTTTTTTCATAATAATAATGAGTGCACGAAACGCTCATATCGTGATCAGTGCCGGTTGTATTGGTGATACGAGGTGGCATGCACGAAACGTGACCCAATTTTGGGAGGCAGTGGGCATGCCCATCTTAGGGCCCCACGCAAGAGTTGAACAAATTCGGACACCATACGCACGTTGTGTCACGCCCGGTCAGTGTTTTCGGTGCGTTTCATGAAGAAAACCATAGGAAATTCATACGGTGCCGGATAATTATGAAAACTTGCACGCATGATGGACCTGGCGATGGGTGCGTGTCCAAAAAGTTTGGGGTCCACCGCCGAGTCAGAAAGAGAACGCATGATCTGGCTGACATCGGCCATATCGCATCGGTGCCGGTTGTGTTGGTGGTGTACGAGGTGGCATGCACGAAACATGACCTAATTTTGGGAGGCGATGGGCATGCCCATCTTAGGGCCCCACGCAAGAGTTGAACGAATTCGGACACCATACGCACGCTAAGGCCACGCCCGGTCGAGTTTTCGGGCGTTTACCTGAAGAAAACCATAGGAAATTCATACGGTGCCGGAAAATTATGAAAACTTCCACGCATGATGAACCCGGCGATGGGTGCGTGTCCAAAAAGTTTGGGGTCCACCGGCTGAGTCGAAAAGAGAACGCAGACGGGCCGACATCGCCATATCAGATCGATGCGGTTGTGTTGGTGGTACGAGGTGGCATGCACGTAAACGTGAACCAATTTTAGGAGGCGATGGGCATGCCCATCTTAGGGCCCCACGCAAGAGTTGAACAATTCGGACACCATACGCACGCTAAGGCCACGCCCGGTCAAGGTTTTCGGTGCGTTTCACAAAGAAAACCACAGGAAATTCATACGGTGCCGGAAAATTATGAAAAGTTGCACGCATGATGGACCTGGCGATGGGTGCGTGTCCAAAAAGTTTGAGGTCCACCGGCAGAGTCAGAAAAGAGAACGCAGTACGGGCTGACATCGCCATATCGATCAAGGTTTGCCATGTTGGTGGTACGAGGTGGCATGCACGAAATGTGACCCAATTTTGGGAGGCAAGTGGGCATGCCCATCTTAGGGCCCCACACAAGAGTTGAACGAAGTTCGGACACCATACGACGTTGCGTCACGCGCCGGTCCAAGTGTTTTCGGTGCGTTTTCACGAAGAAAACCATAGGAAATTCATACGGTGCCGGAGAATTATGAAAACTTGCACGCATGATGGACTGGCGATGGGTGCGTGTCCAAAATTTTGGGGTCCACCGCTGAGTCGAGAAAAGAGAACGCGGTCTGAAATGACATCGCCATATCGCATCAATTTCGGTTGTGTTGGTGGTATGAGGTGGCATGCACCTAAACGTGACCCAATTTTGGGAGGCAAGTGGGCATGCCCATCTTAGGGCCCCACGCAAGAGTTGAACGAATTCGAGACCATACGCGTTAAGCGTCACGCCCGGTCAAGTGTTTTCGGTGCGTTTCACGAAGAAAACCATAGGAAATTCATACGGTGCCGAAAATTATGAAAACTTGCACGCATGATGGACCTGGTGATGGGTGCGTGTCCAAAAGTTTGGGGTCCACCGCTGAGTCGAGAAAAAGAGAACGCAGTACGGGGCTGACATCGGCCATATCAGATCAGTGCCGGTTGTGTTGGTGGTACGAGGTGGCATGCACGAAACGTGACCCAATTTTGGGAGGCAGTGGGCATGCCCATCTTAGGGCCCCACGCAAGAGTTGAACGAATTCGGACACCATACGCACGCGTTGTCACGCCCGGTCGGTGTTTTCGGGCGTTTCACGAAGAAAACCATAGGAAATTCATACGGTGCGGAAAATTATGAAAACTTGCACGCATGATGGACTGGCGATGGTGCGTGTCCAAAAGTTTGGGGTCCACCGCTAAGTTTAAAAGAGAACGCAAGACGGGCTGACATCGGCCATATCAGATCAGTGCCGGTTGTGTTGGTGGTACGAGGTGGCATGCACGAAACGTGACCCAATTTTGGGAGGCAGTGGGCATGCCCATCTTAGGGCCCCACGCAAGAGTTGAACGAATTCGGACACCATACGCACGCGTTATGCCACGCCGGTCAGTGTTTTCGGTGCGTTTCACGAAGAAAACCATAGGAAATTCATACGGTGCCGGAAAATTATGAAAACTTGCACGCATGATGGACCTGGCGATGGGTGCGTGTCCAAAAAGTTTGGGTTCCATCGGCTGACGTTAAAATGGTTGCATTAAAAAATGCATTAATAATTTCTGACGTTAAAAAAACATCGAAGATAATGGCTCTCTTTTTGAAGAATATGCATGATCCATGTGAACCTTCACAAGCTCTGAGCAGGTGAAGACTCACATCGATCCTGCATATCCTCCAAATAGAGTCCCACAAACTGAGATGTTTGTGCATTGACCGAAAGAAAATTATATAAAGGAGTCAACGGCGCGCGCCCGGCTTAGCGATGTGGTATTAAACTACAATGCATGTTTTTAATAAATGCATCGTGGGCCATCCGGGCGGTAGTTTTCTGGGACGGGCCAAGTGGCCCACTATGGCGTGACCACGCCGATGACGCCAGACGGCGTCGTACATGGCATGGAAACCAAGCCGCCATTACCTCGCCCGGGACCGCCTTACCGCCTCCACGCACGTCCCTCACCCGTCCTCGATCCGACGGTCAGACCGCCGTGGCGGTCCAAACTCCCTTCCCCGCCGGCCGACGGCCGCCTAATCATTCATCTGCGCGCTGACTTGGATCTCAGGCCGTGCCGTGTTGCCTCGGCAAATTCGCGGCACCCTAAACTCCTAGGACGGGCCGGCCAGCCAGCGCGTGTAGGGCAGAGGCGCTGCTGCCACGACTAACCCACACCGTGGGGGTTTGGTAACGGGGCTGCCGGTGCTCGCCGAGACGCCGGAAGGTATGGTATTAAACCATATGTAATCTTTTTGAATCTCGTGAACTAGTTAGATAACTGCATCTTATTTAGAATGCAAGAATTGGGAGATGTGTACTGATCGGTTGAGAAGTGGTGCGAATTGGTGGGAAAATTCACACCCAGACAGCGCATGATGCTACGTGGCACAAATTTGGACTGTATGTTGAGAACTCCTTCCGTGAAAATGAGGAAAAATTTATTGGAATTTATGATTACAACGTATGACAGTACTAGAAAGAGATTTATTATTCGGCCAAATACTGACGGCATCAGTGTGCTTAATGAAGATGTTTACGACATATTAAGACTACGTAACGAGGGTGATGATGTCAAGAGTATGATAGCAAATAAGTACAACTAGATGCCAAAAATTTGTTCCGAATCGGTTTCTAGACAAAAGAACAGGCCTAATCCTCATCGATGAGTTGATAAAAATATTGTTGATACTCAGTCATATGATGATGATTTTGTGAGAAGGGCCATCTGGTTCTTATGGGTACAGTCTTAGCACCACAATCCACCAAGTTTGTTCCTTATCGTTATTACAAAATGGTGGAGGACGTGAACGCTATCAAGTCATACAATTGGAGCGATTTCACGTTGGGGTGTGCATGGATGCTATTAAAAATCGGTCAAGATCTTGAAAAATTCAAGTGGCCTATCGGGAACTTGGCTCTTCTTCGTGTACAAGTCATTTCGTAATAGTTGTATGTACATATAATTTTTATGTGATCTATGTGTCTGACTAGTTGTGTTTATTATCATGCAGTATATATACTGGGAAAAAGTTGAGCCAATTGGTGTGGATACATTTGATCCTTTGTCTCGTGAATACCTACTAATGGTTAATCGCCGTAAACGGAAGGGAAAAAGAGAGACGATTATGACAACATGCACGGCGTGGCACCGCAATGTAAGTCAATAAGTATAGTCCTTATTGGTTGCACATAGTAATTAACTATAGTTGTTATTTAATTTATTTATTTTTTGTTGTACAGCTTGAAAACTGCGTTAGCGAAGAGTACAGACGTGCTAAGGTAGCACGTGAAGGGACTGTCCCAGATGAAGAAACGAAGAAACCTAAACGGAAAGGTGGTGGCAGGAGTAGAAAGCCAAGCACGTCACGGGTTTCATCGAACACGACTAACAGTATATGGACCGTGTGATGACATGCATAAAGTTGCTTTACAAGGAGGTTCTCAATATACCCGAAAGATGTGCACAGGTAATTTAGAAGTTATATTAAACATGTTTTAGTTGTTCAAGTACTTATCGTGTTTCATTTGTGTTTGTAGATGGTAATGGAAACGTTGAACATGGAAGGTGTGCTGTACAAACCCAATAAGAGGGACACCAATGACGAATTTGATAATGTAGGTGAAGGAGTTGGGATGGAGAATGGCCAGTACAAGTCATCGAATTATTGGCCAGATATTGATTCACCTCTTCGACGTGGAGCTAGTAACATCTTTCACGGGTTTCAATGATACCTACGTGTCTGCTTGATGACCACGGGTGCTCCGGCGACGACACCGGTAAAGGTGACGCCATCGATCCTTTCATTATAGACGATAATGGAAAGTCTCCATGTTCGTCATCAACTGTACGTACAAAAGAATTTCCGTCCATGTCCTGAACCCCGCAGAATGCTGATATTTCTAGTGAGTCTATGGGTGGTTTGTCACCAACAAAGTCTGAAGACATGTCTGAGAGTTTCCCGGCAAAGAGCAACATAGGTAATGGTGAAGGCAGTGAGGACAATGAAGGTAAACGCAAACGAAATCCGTCAAAATATTGTCAATCCCGTCACGACCTTCTCATTACCCGCAAGAAACGCCTTAAAAAAGTAAGTCAAGTACTACTTTATAATTCATCCACGCTGCGTTATGTAAATTTTTTATTATTTTTAACGATTGTAGCTGCATTGTTTTAGATCTGTTTGCATCGTCACCACATTCAATTCTGGCAAGTTCCCTTAATATGACTCGGATCACATAGAGGCAGCCAGAGTTTTTGTTGAGACTCGCAGATCGATAAAGAAGCATGCACACCGAACCGTGGTCGATATGCCGCTACCGGATGGGGGACATATGCATGCCAGCCTATGCTTCACGATGTCCTCGACGTTTAAATGGTTGAATGGCGCTGTAAGTATGAGTTTGATTTTAATAAAACTCTCATTTGTACTTCACAAGTTGATAGAAATTTTTTGTTTATGTATGCAGATAATCAATGCATATTGTAAACACCTACAACACCGTGATTTCTCTGACCGTTTCATATCAACAACGTGGCTCCCCAAATTTATGTTGGGTAGGGCTAGGGGAAAGACCAAGTCAATTAATGATTTAGATTTAGAACAAGTTACAAAGAAAGCAAAAGTCCTCGCAAGAGTAATGGATGAGTATTTCAGACGGGACAAGGTATTCCTTTCATATTTATTTGTTTTTGTTAGTCATTACTATTTAATTGCACTAACATCATTTGATTACTATATAGGCGATTTTCCTATGCACGGTAATGATAATCATTGGATAACCATAGTGATGCACACCGTTAAGGAGGAGTTTCAAGTTCTTGACTCAAATTCTAAAGGCTAATTAGCCAAAGAATTCGCAATATGATTGCCACCCTGGTACGCTATAATTTTCACACTCGCATTCGTAAAATTATTGAGTCATACACTAAATTCTGGTTTGTTAATTTGTTTCAGAGCTGAAATTTCTAAGGATATTATGGAGGCCAACTCTATTCTTGAATCAAAAAAATTTCCAGATGTCTCATCGTGGCCAATTAATGAGTATAAAATGCCGAGACAACATGATGGGTAAGTTAAATGAGTACACGAAAGTGCATGTGTCGGTGTACTAGAGTAGGGGTACCCTAGTATCCCGAACTCGTGCAGCACGGCAGCTTGCAGCACCCTGCAAGGCTTGCTGTGCGACCGCCAAGATCCTCCGTGGTTCCTTTGGAGCCATTCAGAACAAAGTGTTTAAGCCTAGGAGACAAGGCCCCGGCAAGAGGAGCTTGCCGGGAAGGCCAGCCAAGGTACCTAAGGAAACAAGGCCCCGGCAAGAGGAGCTTGCCGGGAAGACCCGGTGAGCGACAAGCTTCCGGACGCGACAAGACGACGGCCGCGGCAAGGCACTTACCGCGGCAAGCTACCACTCTTTCCCTCTGCTCCAGCACATCCATCAACGTGTTGCCCTGGGACCCTTCCGGGCGCACGTGGCGAGAGGCTGTGCAGCCAGGGGTGCGTGGTGGCAAGCGGCGCTGACAAGGTTTCCATCGTGGCGAACGGTGGCGCCCCTGACGGTCCCTTTTTGCACTGTTTGGGCGACTTAGACGGGCATTTAATGCTTTTGTCCCCGCCGCCGTGGTTAGGGTATGATACATCTGTGACAGAAGCTGTACCAACCGCAAGTCCTTTTCCCTTTTACCCTTGCCTATGTTGCCACTGTTGGTGACCCCTTGAGCATATAAAAGGAGGCCCATGCGCTTAACGAGAGAGGGGTTCGGTTCATTCAAACCAGAGAACACTCATGCTAGGTCTTGTAGCTCTCGGCGGCTCCCTAGCAAGAACACAATACAACCAGACAAGCAGCAGTAGGAGTATTATCTCTCCGGAGAGCTCCGGCCGGGTAAACTGCTCGTGCTTCGCCATCGACCGCTTCTTCATGCGACCTCCGCCCCCCTCCGAACCAAACGGGACTCGGTCCGCCGGTCCCATAGGTGTTCGTGGGTCCGATCAGCTTCCCCGACATCTTTGGCGCGCCCGGTAGGGCGCCGAGGTTGTGTGAACCTGATCCGGCGCTCACACGAGCTGCATCTTCATCATCTTCATCGATATGCCACCGAAGAAGAAGGCTTTAAGGCGATCTGGCTCCATCGCACGTTAACCCACCACCACCAAGCAAACGGGTGGTGGGTTAGACGCCATGAAGAACGGACGTCGACGAGGGAGCCCACGACGCTGCCAAGTCCAAGGACAAGGCTGCGCAGACCTCTGCGTCCAGACATTCACCGCGCCCATCTCACGAGGCGCGGGACCGACAACGTCATGGTATTCACAGTGCCATACGCTCGTTGGGCCAAGATGGAGCTGGTGGATCTCGCAGTGCTCAAAACCAGCATGCACGCCAACATATGCCGGCACGAGCGACGCACGGTCGCTCAAGCCGGGGACCGCTTCCTTCTAACATAGATAGAAGTCCGAGCATATCCCGCTCCTCGCGCCGTTCGCCACTGCCGCCCGCCACTCGAGAAGAAGCTTTAGCGCGAGCTCAATTACTCCTGGATTACCCTCAGACGTCAGACAAGATCGACGAATGGAGGGCCACCATTCAGAGTCTCATCAGCTTCGCCAACGACGACACTCCACGGCAGCCGAGTACATCGCCGGTTGCAGCAGACTGCTGTGCACGAGCCGATGGCGACGAAACCCGTGGGGTGCGACCACCATGCACTCTCCACCTCAAGGCCAAGATCACCGACTCGCCGGATCCACCTCGACAGCGACTCCACCGCATCGCCGGATCCACGAGCTCTCGCGATCAGCGCCAAGTTCTTCACTTAACGACAGCAAGAAGACACTCGAACTCGCGCCGAGCATCGAGCGAAGAGAAGCGCGGCGTCAATCGCATCAGCGCTACCGGGCCTTCCGTCGACATGCATGCGCCTGAGGAACCAGCGACTTGCCGTCTGCTGTAGGTTGCCCTGCGTTCACCCGTGAGCTGCGGCAAGTCCAAAGCGGCCCAAAGAAGAAAAATTTCAAGCCCGACGTGCGGAGAAGTACGACGGCAAGACGCATCCGTCAGAGTTCCTCGGCATCTACACCATCGCGGTGCAAGCTGCCGGGGGCAGACAACAAGATCCTCGCCAACTACTTCCACCGTACTCAAGCCCAATGTCGATCCTCGCTCATGCACTTGCCGGACAACCCATATCCTCTTGGGCAGATCTGTGCCATCGGTTTGTCGGCGCTTTCACAGCGGCCACAAACCTCATGGCCAAGAGAGCGACCTTCATCTGCCGCCCGGAAGGAAGGAGAGCCCCGCTGTAAGTACATTCAGAGATTCAGCCGTGTACACTACAACATCCCAGATGTCCACCCCGCCGCTGTAATCAGCTGCGTTCCATCGTAAACGTCGCGGAACCGCAGGATGAGGAGGAGATGGCGATGTGCAAGATCAAGGACGTCGCTGAGCTGTATGCCCCTGGCCGACAAGTGTGCACGTGGCCGAGGAAGGGAGGAGACTCCCGGGGAGAATGTAGAGGCAGGAGGATCTCGATAGTGAGGAGACTGCCCCTGCAAAGAAAAAAGCCGGGCGGCGGAACAATGTAAAGAAGAAGGGCAAAGATGTGCTAGTTGTCGAGCAGTCCGGCAAAGGAGGTGCCGCCAAGAAAGCCAAAGTTGGAAAGCTCCGCAAGGAGGTTGCCGCTGCACCAATTGCCGTTGTGGCGGTCGCCGACAAGCTGTGACGGCTCCAACAAACAAGTCTTGCAAGATCCACCGCACCAAGGGTCATGACCTCCGTAGCTGCAAGAAGGTCGAGCAGCTTGTCGAAAGCAGCGTATAAGGCTGAGTACGATCGACGCGACAAGGAGAAGGCCCAGTGAAGGCCTGGAGGAGCTGGGTAAGAAGCGCCTGCCCGGGGAGGACGCCATGGCAAGGCCAAGCAAATGCGGCGACAAGGAGACAGACCTCCCCGCGGCAGCGACAAGGATGAAGATGACGGCAATGACGAAGACATGGATGATGACGAGGCCGATGAACAGGAGTTCAGTAAAGCCAGAGAGGTCTTGTGCGCTGGCGGTGCTTCTCTGCGATACTTCACACCGCCAGCTCAAGCAAAGGATGCGGGAAGTCAATGCGGCGAGAACCATCCGGCCGAGTCACGCAAGCCTCCGAAATGGTCCAAGACGCCTATCATCTTTGATATTGAGGACCACCCCGATCGCATAATCTGCGGTCGGTGCTTGCCGATGTTGGTTTCACCAACTATCCGCAACCTCAAGGTCACTAAGATGCTAGTTGTGGCGGGCCGGCTTGAACCTGATCTCCTCCGCGGTACTCCGAAACTCCGCATCCCCGATAGCGAAGCTCAAGAGACCGCACATTCCAAGGAATCAATCCGGGAAGGAGTAAGTCAAGGGAAGATCACGCTGCGGTAACATTTGGCAGCGAAGCTGAACTTCAGGACTGAGAGGGTCACTTTTGACGTTGCTGATTTTCCATTGCCTTACAATGGGATACTTGGACGCCCAAAGACCTCGCCAAATTCATGGCGGCCTCTCACTATGCATACAACATGCCTGAAGATGCCAGCCCGATAAGCGCCATCTCGCCCTCGGCGACAAGAGGGATGCTCTTATTCAAGGCCGACAAGATCTACTGAGGGAAGCAGCAGCGGCAGCAGATCACAAGTCACTTGCCACTGAAGCTCCCGGGGGGAAGAAGTCCAAGTCCGGCAAGAGTTCTGATGCCCACTCCGGCAAGCGCACCTGTTCGGAGTGCTGCGCTGCCGTCGAGGATGCACCATCGAGCTACACCGGCAAGTGCAAGAAGAAGACGATGGCAGCTCCACCAGACACCAAGAAGGTGTCCGCCAAGGAGGACGACACTGGTGGTACCTTCACCATCGATTGCACACTCGACCCTAAATAGGAAAGCGGCTCGTTGCTTTCTGCGGCATGAAACGTCGCCGATGTTTGCATGGCAACCGTCCCGACATCCCCGGTGTTCCTGTGAAAGTAATTGAGCACCACCCAGCCATTCGCCCCCGCGCGCCCGGCCAAGCGTAAAGTCAGAAAGCAAGCGGAGCGCCAAGAATTCATTGCGTAAGAAATCAAGAAATTGGAAGCAGCGGGCCTTGTCGGAGGAGTGCTCCATCTCACGTGGTTGGCTAATCACGTAGTCAGACAAGAAGGCAAATGGGAAATGGAGGCTTTGTATCGACTTTACCGATGTTAATAAAGCTTGTCCCAAAGACCCATTTCTTGCCACAGATCGACCAGATTGTTGACTCCACGGCCGGATGTGATTTGCTTTCATTTCTTGATGCATACTCAGGTACCATCAGATCTTCATGGCGTAAGAGGATGAGGAGAAAAACGCATTCATCACCCCATGTGGCACCATCTGCTTTTGTAATGGATGCCTTTCGGGTTAAAGAATGCCGGTTCAACATTTGCAAGAGTAGTCCATGAAGCTTTTGAGCCACAAATGCACAGAAATGTAGAAGCCTACATGGATGACATAGTGGTCAAGAGCAAGAACAAGATTACTCTAATTCAAAATTTAGATGAAACCTTTACAAATCTGCGCAAGATCAACCTCAAGCTCAACCCCGAGAAGTGCGTGTTTGGAGTCCCATCCGGCAAGCTTCTCGGGTTCTTCGTGTCTCAGCGGGGAATTGAAGGCCAACCTTTACAAGATCAAGGCCATTGAGCAGATTGAAGCACCAAAGCGCGGGCCAAGGATGTACGAAGACTTGCCGGTTGCATAGTCGCTTCCTCAAGAGGTTTATCTCTAGGTCTGCTGAGCGCCTGCCATTTTTCGGAATATTGAAAAAGGCAGGTCCAATGAAATGGACTCCGGCGGAGGCTGCTGCAGGACTTAAAGAGATATCTGTCCTCCACTCCAACACTTGTCACACCTAAGCCACAAGAGAAGTTGCTGTTATATATAGCGGCAACCAATCAAGTGGTTAGTGCTGCGTTAGTAGCGGAGAGGGAGGCGGATGATGAGCTAGCAACCAAGGCAGATGCATCCAGCGACAAGCGAGGGACTTCACCGGCAAGCTCTGGTCCCGACAAAGATGGATCTGCGCAGGAATGTGAGAAGGTGCAGAAGAGAATGGTGCAGCGCCCAGTTTACTTTGTCGCTCTCCCCGCAGGGGGCTAGGTCAAGGTACTCTGGTGTGCAGAAATTACTTTTCGGCCTTCTCATGGCCTCGAGAAAGCTTCGCCATTACTTCCAAGCACAGGAGATCACAGTCATCACTCGCTTTCCGCTGAAGAGGATACTGCAAAATCCAGAAGCAACAGGAAGGATTGTCGAGTGGGCACTGGAACTGTCAAGCTTTGGCCTCAAGTTTGAAAGCACTTCAACTATCCAAAGCAGAGCATTGGCGGAGTTCATAGCAGAATGGACGCCAACACAAGATGAAGAAATTCCAGAGACGAGCATCCCCGTCAAGGAAGCAGGCAAAGAGTGGATGATGTACTTTGACGGTGCCTTCTCGCTGCAAGGCGCCGGTGCGGGCTTGCTGCTTGTCGCACCCACCGGAGAGCACCTCAAGTACGTAGTCCAGATGCACTTTCCCAAGGAGCAAGCAACAAATAATACTGCAGAGTATGAAGGTTTGCTTGCCGGTCTCAGGATCACAGTAGACCTTGGGATCAAGAAGCTCATTGTCGGGGGTGACTCACAGCTTTGTCATCCGCCAAGTGAACAAGAGTTATCGAGTCCGCTGATGGAAGCTTATGTTGATGAAGTGAGGAAGCTAGAAGAGCACTTTGACGGCCTACAGATGGAACATGTTCCAAGAGCTCGAACGATATTGTCGATGGCCTGCCGAAATGCGCGCTGCACTTTGCTACCGTGGAACCAGGGACCTTTGTGCTCAAGCCGACTCAACCGATCAGAAGCGCCATCAACTCGGACAGAATAAGAAGAGGAAGTTGATTGGCGACTATTTCCGCCGAGCTCCCGAGTCCGCCGCCAAGAAGGTCCCCAAGATCAACACCAAGAGCGCTGAGGAGCAGTCTGCCTCCGCAAGCCATAGGGTTTGTTCCATGAAGCAAACGCCCCGACAAGTTTTGTTCCAAGAAGCTTGCCGGGAACATCAAGCTCCGCCGAGCCGCGTGTTCTTGCCAGAGAAGCGGATGTTCCCGCAGCAGCAGATGTGCCTTTTAGTCCTTGTTGTCGAGCCGCAAGCTCCAAAGATGGAGCAGCAGATTGTCCATTTCCTTCAGACAGGAGAACTTCCCAAGAGCAAGAAGAAGCGGAAAGAGTAGCCCGGCGGTCAAGTATGTACCAGTTTGTCGACAAAGACACTGCATGTAAGAAGACTCAACGGTGTGAAATTG
This sequence comes from Aegilops bicornis, assembly GCA_021605145.1. Taxonomy (NCBI): domain Eukaryota; kingdom Viridiplantae; phylum Streptophyta; class Magnoliopsida; order Poales; family Poaceae; genus Aegilops; species Aegilops bicornis. Next base: position 5,929 of record JAHIAL010000150.1, on the reverse strand, counting down.
AAGTGTATTCACCGGGAAGATGGATGTAAGCTGTTAGCAGAGATACATTGAGGCATATGGTCACCACATTGGGCGAAGAGCACTTGCTTACAAAGCTGTTCGGCAAGGTTTCTTTTGGCCGACAGCCCTCCGTGATGCAACCGCATAAGTAAATCAAGTGTGAAGCGTGCTAGTTCCATTCCGCGAGATACACCAGCCAGCTCAAGCTCTCGGACGATCATCCTTTATCCTCGGCCATTTTCGGTGCAGGGTCGACATCCTCGGCCCCTTTCCCCGAGTTGTCGGGGCTTTGAGTACTTGTACGTTGTAATCGACAAGTTCACAAAGTGGCGGAAGTGGAAGCAGTTGGAGGAAGGTGACAACACAGTCCTGAGTCAAGTTCTTCAGTCGATTGTTTGCCGCTTCAGAATCCCTAACAGATCATCACCGATAACGGCACCCAATTTACGCAGCCGCACCTTTCATGCAAGACGTCCAAGATCTTGGCGCCAAGGTTCCGCTTCCGCTTCCATTGCTGTCATCCAAGAAGTAACGGCTTGCGGAGAGGGCAAATGCCTTTAATCTTGCTGCACGGGCTCAAGACCGAACTTTCGGACAGTTTTACAAGTGCGGAAGAAAGCTGGATTGAGGAGCTGCCGGTGGTTCTTGGTCGATCGTGGACGACGCCAAATCGAGCCATCGCCGCACACCTTTTCGGCTCTAGTCTATGGAGCAGAGGCAGTTCTCTCCCACGGAACTCGTATCACGGGTCACCTCGAGTGCTCGCTTATGATGAGCTTGAGCAAGAGTAGGCTGCGACAAGATGACGCTATTGCTCCTTGAGGAGGACCGCCTTGATCTGCTGTCAACAGACGAGCTGCTCGATATCGGCGAAGCTTTGCGCTCGCTACCATAGCCGCAAAGTTAATGCCAGAAGTCTCGAGGAAAGGCGACCTTTGTTCTTCGCGCGCTCGGCCGCCAAGAATTCCAACAAGTTGACGCTGGCGGGAAGGCCCTTACCGGGTGAAACGAGTCACTAGGCCTCGGGCGCTGTTCGCCTTTGAGACCAAGATGGCATTCCGGTGAGCAACTCCTCGAACATTGAGCATCTTCGTAAGTTTTTACTCAGAGGCGCGGGTTATGTCGAACCTGTTCCGCAACCACCTTTTGTACAAGTCTTGCCGATGTTGCATGTAATCCTTTTGTACAAAGTCGGGCGCAGACCCTGCGGCATAAGTAAAGCCAATGTGTTCCATGCGATCTTGTCGATTTCATGCTTTCTACTCTTTATTTTTGCATGCAGTATCTGACACTTTGTGCAGCACCTACCCCGGTAAGCAATAACGAGCCATGGGGCTCCATATCTTTATTTTCTCTTCTTTCTCTTTCTCAAAGAAAGGGAAGGTTCCTCGCACACAAGTTTGCCGGAGGGAAGGAGAAGATAACGGTGTGGACCAAGCGCCGCCGAGGAGGTTTAGCCTCACTGGAAGCAAACGATGCAGTGCTTAATTTGCCAAAGTTTGAGCAATCAGTTTTAATTTTTTTAAGTTATCCTCCTCGAATCGACCGCGACTTTGTATGGAAAACCTGTGCGCAGAGAACCAACTCAGTAGCTAGTTGCGCCTTACTTTGTTTCGAGTCCGCTTCAACAATTTAAGTGAGCTGCAACTAGTTATGACAAGGTTGCTTGCGGAGGCGGCACCGCTAGCAAGAGCTCTTGACGTCTCGCACTTCCGGCCATGGCTAAGGTGCCTGCTACTGCAAGTTCCCTAAAAGCTGTGAGAGGGCAAAAACATACAAAGGAAGGAATCAAGTAAAGGAAATAACATAGCAATTATCGCCTGAGATAGAGTTATATTACAAGATAGCTTGTCGAGGCTCTAATAGATTGTTCTCCTAACATGACCAACAGCAAATGACAAGGAAAAAGATAAAATGGGCGGCCTAGTTCACGCGGGTCGCCATCGACCCTCTTGATCCCACTCACCCCCGCCCACGATGGGTGCGACAAGGTCTTGAGCGCCTCCACATCAGCATCCGTGACCAAGGACACGAGGAAGTTGGTGAGGTTGAGGCCTGGATTGCGGAAGGCCACCTTCATCGGCACCTTTTGAGAGCTCACAGCAGATCTCGGCGCGACTCCTCGGCCAGCTGCTTTGGGATCTCTTCCCGGAGTCGCCGAGGGCCGCCACGACGCCTTTGAAGAACAAGCTGAGCTTGGCGCTGGGTTGGAGGTGCTCGCTTTCTGGAGGAATATCCAAGATCCACCATCCCCTGGGCTCCGCCAGCTCCCTATCGATGGCGGGCGGCAGATCCATGAGACCCTCGGTCCGTGCTCCACGTTATCCTCTGAAAGTATTTTGGTGACGCGGCAGATTTCGCCAGGCAGCCGTCGTCGGCCTTGATTCCGCTCACTCGGCGCCTGGCCCAGCTCTTGGTCGTGGGTGGTCACTTCAACTCGAGATCTGCGTTGGAGTCCCTTGGCGGCGCTGAGCTCCTTGTTCTCTCGGCGAGACGGCCCTGCAGCTCGCCAAGAGTGTAGGCGCCCTTCCGCTCATGCTTGAGTGGAGCAAGCCTCGCCAGCTCTTCTTTCAGATTGGCCTACCAGCTGCGCCACTTTGCGTCCTAACTCCTTCTTGGCGGACCTCGGCGGCTGCGGGCAAATGGCCCTTCGCCCTTCCTTGAGAGTCCCGCCAAATGTCTGGCGCCATACGGCGGCAAGCTCCTCCTCGTGGCTGTCAAGATTGACCTTCCGCTGCACCAGCTCGCCTTCGCCCGGACAGCCGGGCGGCAAGCCTTTGTTGCTTTCGGGCCAGCCTTCTCGAGGAGGAAGGCTTTTGCGCCTCGGCGAAGTCGCCCCGCTCCTCCGCTAAAGACCGAGAGAGCTTCTCGATTGATGCCCTGAGCTCCCAGCCGCTTCTCTATGTCCACGCCGCTTTCGCGACAAGCGCTTCTCGGGAGGCCAGCTTGGCTTGTTTGGGCGTGAGAGTGACAAAGCTTCTGCGCAGCGGTACCTGCCTCCTCGGGTCACTCGCCGCCGCTGCTCGGTACGCCAACCAAAGACGCCCGGGCGAGGCGAAAGCAACTCTTCGTCGAAGGTTTCTCCTTCAATCGGGCGCCTGAGCTCAAGCCCGTGGGAGTTTGATGAAGACGCCGTCATGCCGGCCTTCAAATAGGCGCTGGTTGGGGCTCTTCGAGTTCCGACGCTGGTAGCGGGCGCGAGGGATCGGCGGTCGGTGTAAGCGCTATCGGCTTCCACGGCCCCAGGCCGCTGCTGGCGATCGCCACCCTCGCCACCAAGGCTTCCTGGCGGCAGCCAACCTCTCCGCCGGGCGGAATCATCACTGTACCCGGCTCCTTCTCCGGGCGACCTCGGTCTCCATCGCCCGCGGCAGATGGACTCAAGACCGAGGAAAAGGAAGAAAAGTCAAGCAAATATTCAAAAAGAAGAAGCCAAGGGAAGTTTTCAAGCAAGAGGAGTACCTGTGCTAGGATCAACAGTCGCCCTTGCCGGAGAACTGTCCCTTGCCGGAGATTTCTCCCTTGCCGAGGAATCCTCCCTTGGCGGAGTAGTCGGCAGGCTGCGTGGTCGGGAGCGGCCTGGGCCCCTCCAAGTGAGGCTGCTCGCTTCCTACACAAACCAGAAGTCGATATCAACAAAGAAGAAGCACCCAAGCACGCCTAATGTGAGGGAAGTGAAAAACCCAAACACTTACGCTGGGCTGCTTTGAAGAATGGTTGCCGGGTCCAAGGCGGTCTCGAGGCGCACCCCCTGGCAGTCATGCGGTGGGATCGCCCTCGATGACAACCACCTGGAGTCTTGGCTCTTTCTTCGACGCCTGGCTAGCATCACGAAAAGGAGAAAGGGTCTGAGAATGAAGCAAATCTTATTACAAGACAAAGCAACAAATTTGAAGAAATACAAGTACAACATGGAAGCTTTACTCTTCTTCTTCCTCGTCGGAGCCGAGCGGAGAGATCAAATTGGCTCGGTCATGGGTCCGGACGAGGCGGAGTGAGGTTCCCCTTGGCCGCTATGGCGGGTGCAAGCGGTGGTCCTGGGAAGACCCGCCCGCCTCCGGCCAAGATGGGCGTGAGGTGCTCCTGCATGGGCACGTTGCTTGCATGAGGGCGGTGGGCTGGTCATGGCGCGCGACGTGGCAATTTGTTAGCCCGTCTGCCGCCCATTTCGTCTCGACCTTGCATAAGACGCCTTCTTGGTGGAGCTGGCCTGGGCTCCGCCGCGCAAGCTACTTGAAGGTGGGAGGAGGCGCCCTCGGGTTCGCCTCGACTCGGCTTGGGCTCAAGAGGCTCCTCCTCGCGGCAAGAACTCCCTCGCCGACAAGGCTTGCCGCCTCATGCCTCTGCCTCCTCCACGGTGAACTGGACCGAACTTCGCCCCGCGGCAGCGCTCTTAAGCGCCGCCTCTTCCACGGCTGGTGGCGAGCGGCGCCGTGATCTCATCATCGCGGTGTCGCTGGTGAGGCTCTTACGCTCGTCCCGGGCAGACCGGCACTTCTTCCAAGCTGTCAAAGAACTGCCGCGACGACGCCTTCGGCGGGCTCTTGCCAAGTTGGGACAATTCCATGAGTTTAGTCGTGACCGCATCATTGCGCCGGATGCGGTCGAAGCGAGGAATTATTGCACAATGGAACGACTCCCTCGGCAACCTGAATCCATTCGGGATGATCAGTGGTCGTATGGCTTGAACAACTCGAAGCATCGCATCCAACTCCAAGATTTTGAAATTGAAGTTGAGGCCCGGCGCAGCCTCATGATATCCGGGCCGCATTCTGAAAACTCCCAAGCAGGCCTCCTCCTCTCTCTCGGCAAGAAGCGCGGCGGCGAAATCTTTCATACTTGGCGCCTTACCTGAAGGAGTCCAGAAGCAAGCTTTGGCCGAGGCGCAGGATCCCAGGAGTGGCAATCTTCAATCTAGCATCTTCCGCCGCCAAGTTGCTCCAATCGTTGCCGCGACTATTGGGGTTTGGCTGGCGGTAAAGGCTGCAGTTCTCCTCCACAATCCAACACCAATCTGCCCTCCACTCCTCCCACTTGCTTTCACGGAGCTCTCCTTCCAGATAGGCTTCCTTCTTGCCAATCCTTGAGATCCAAGCGAATTCCTCCGACAAGTGGTTATCCTCCTCTCAACTCGAGGCATGAAGAAGTGGCGGAAGAGGCTTACGTTTGGGTGGACTCACAAAGTTTTACAAAGATGTGCGAAAACTGCCATGGTCGAGGACAGCATTGGGGGGTGAAGTCAAGGAGGCGGAACCCGTGAGGTGTTCATGATATCGCAGAGAAAATTCAGAGAAAGGCGGGCGAGCTCCGCAGAGAAGAAGAGTGCTTGAAGAAAGGGTACCCAGTTGGGGCTAATTCCGAAGCTTGGCGGCTGGGGAGTACTCTTCGATGGCGCCGGATGCGCTTCGCTGCCTCCGCCGACCCGAGAAGAGGTAAGTAGTTGCCCTCTCGGCTCCCTTGGCGGCCAGCTGGGAGGGGGGGGAGATGGCCAGCTCCTTCGCCAGCGCCACAGTTGACCAAGGCTGCGCTTCGACGACTTCACGCCCTTCCCTTGTCGACTTCCGAATATGGCGGAGGTGGTGGGTAAAGATCAACCCAGGCGTTAGTGTATTTGGTGGCGATAAAGTGAATGTTACCGCCTCTTGACTCGACGGAAGAAGCGGAGAAAGGGCTGGAGGTTTTTCGAGATTGGGCTGACAAGCTGGCGAGGTGGGCGGACTTCCCTGTTTTCTCTGCCTCTAAAGAGGGAGGCGGACGTTTAAGCCCTTCCAAGATAAAAACCACCCATGATCTAGCCCACGATCTCCCGGCCGCCCGCGTTCGGCAGCGTGCCGTTCGTGGAGGCGTGAAATGAGTCGAGGTGAGTTATAGGCGTAAACCAGGCGCGTGTTACTTGCCGATGCCTGTTTTGGGCCTGGCCCAACAGCGC